>JAAGNO010017873.1:0-19646 GCA_033439905.1 Ceryle rudis
CTCATAAAGGAGGCACGCACAGCCTTAGAGACACACAACCATCCTCTACCTCCCATGCGGCAACACAGTATCTGTCACCTGCCCCATACCTGCATCTGTCTGTTTCTCTCTGAAGCACTAATCCTGAGCACACTGAGGATTCTTCCAGCACCTCTCAGCTCCCCCACAGCACATTTCAGCATAAGCATCCTGACCCTAACCTCCGTGACTTCAGCAGCCTTGTGTAGTCTGGTAGCTTTTTCCAAGTCTGTACCTTCCAGGTTTCTTTGTGGGTTCTTTCTGTGGTCTTCCTTCTTGGTCTTCATTTCTTTGAACTCTTATTTTTCTAAGAACAACTGCCAGTACTCTGTAGTTATCTGTTCTTTAAGGAATGTGAACTTCAGCTGAGCTCATGGGAGAAAAGCTTGCTTTGCATGACTCTCACTGTTACCCAGCCTAGCCTAACATTACTTCTTATTTCTTCTGGGAGAGCAATTTGTATGGACTCATCCAATAGACAGTCCACTACAAGCAAAAATATAAATTAATGAAAGGATAAAGTACTTCTCTGTTTATAGCAACTCGTATTTCAAAATGAAAGTTCATACTCAGGAAATATGGTCTAATTCAGTATAAGCTTGGAATTATGTGCTTTCTACCTTTATGTTACAATAAACAATACACACATGTAGGTGTACCACTTACAATTAAAGATACAATATTTTAAAGTAAATCCAGCTTCTCACAATCAAACTTCAACATCATTCAGGCTTTTTCTGACATTAAGAAAATAAAATTGTTAGTAGACACACATGGATTAAAAAGATCTACACTGTTCTATATAAGAAAAACAGGAGGTCATATCTACTTTTGTTAATGACAGGTTTTTGTAGTTTTCTTTGGCCTTGAAGCAGTTACTGCCTATGCCACTGAGAAGCTAAATTCTTTCATGTTTCAGAGGTGTCAGATTGTCTTTTGTAGTCTAGGAAAGCTGTAAGATTAAAAATATATATTTATTTGATTTTCCATAAAACAAAGATTTATATAGACACAAATCAGATTCTTCTTGAACACAAGACATATTTGACTTTTGGAGGGAGTGAAATTCTAAACAGTCACAGAAGAAAATGAAGGATTTTTTTTTTTTTTTAATTTGATTATTTTAAAAGAGCATAGTTATTCTAGTAGCTTTAGATTAGAGTGTTCACTTAAGTCTCAGGCAAGAGGACTGGTAAGGACAAGCATTGGGCAAAACTAAAATGCACATTCACTTGGACATAGTTCTGTCTGTCCACCCTACAGAGATAAGTAAGCTAGAACTGAGACACGGGGCACAGGAAGTTGTGAGAAGGGTTGAGGTTATTCTGTGCAAAAGGGAGCAGGTAGGAATGAGATGGTTGTTCTGAGCTGTCCTCACAGCACAGTTTCAGTAGGCTGGAGTAATAAGACCTGCAGATATACTTGCAGCAGTGAGGGGAAAAAGTAAACCAGAAATATAAACAATGATATAACCTAAATAGAACAAAGGTACAGTAGAAGATAGTTGGGATCATACCTGTAGTTAAATATCTGTATTGTGATACAACTGCTAAAGTGTATTTTTACTTCAAATTCATTTCCCTCTGATTACTTCACTTTGAAACCTTAACTTTATATCAAAGGTTGGCACATAAAATGTTGAGTATCTGTAATTAATACTTTATAAAAGTGATGTCAGCTGTCCATGTCTGGTTTTGTAATTGCATACTCAAAATAGGAAATGTGATTGGAACTTGGGTTATAATGTTCTTCTTTTTTTTTTGTCCTGAAAATCTGGGTGGTTTTGAAGAATTTAGATTTTTTAAAAAATCATAAAGAAAAATAGTATATTAATATATGTGGCCACCTAATTTATTGAAATCAGTGTCCCATTTACTTCAAGATAGTCAGTTATGCATAATAATATAAATTCTGAGGCATTTTCAGGTTTGGGACTTCTGCATAAATAAAATTTGCCATTAATCTATAAAATAAGCAGATCAGGCTAAGCTGGAAAAAAAAAAAAAAAAGAACTTTTCTGACTATCAATTTTGACATTTCTTAGCTCTAAATTTTTGAGAAGCTCCAGCTCTAGTGAAATGTTCAAACCGTGCAACTACTTAGGCTTGGGAGGAACTCTAGTTTTGGAGTGTATATGATGCTTTGAAACAGAATGCACTAAATGGATGTGTTCTTTTGTAATCACTGCATTATGAGCAGCTTCATTTTCCTTTAAAATAACTTTTTTGGTCATATCTAGTGCAAAAATTGTGGGAAGGGAAGGAAGGAGGTTGGCCCAACAAATAAGTATTGAGAGACAAAAGCAGTTATATAGCATTTTATTATTTGCAAGTGTCTGAAACACAAAAGACTTGCAGGACTGGAAGATTTTTTATAGTGAGGTTATGATCTATAGCAGGGTGGGAAAGCTTGGGAAGAGCTATCTGTAGGGCAAGTTCTCATCTTTTCTCCAAGGTCTTTTATTGTAAATATAAATTTTCATAATGGTTATGAAATCCATTTTGTTCATTACAAATGTGAGAATTCAGTATGGAATTCATGTTCTTTCTGTACTGGTACTGTTATGAAATAGTGATTTTTCTTACTTGCTGTATCAGTCATAAAATGAAATCTAATTAGAAGCCTTATAGATGAGTTTGAGATTTAGGTGCTCTTTTACACCTAGGTTGTTTCATTATGTAGCCATGCAATGTACTGATAGATTTCATTGAGGACAACACCACTGATTTTAATGGATTTCAAATCAGAGACTTACTGTTTTCTGCGAGTTCTAACTTTCATCACACCACAATGCAATTACTTTCTCAGCTGATCAAAAATCCTAACATGTATTCCCTTCTGCGTTTCCTAGTCTAGTTCTTAGTCTAGGCCTCATTTTAGTCTTATTTTTGTTCTATAAAATTCTGAGTATTTATTTGTTTTGGGGATACAAAAGCTGACACAATTTTCTGTTTTGCTGCATTTTCGTATCACACAAAAACCAAAGCAGTTAGTGCTGTAAATCCAAATGAATTTTTTTATATATTCACATAAACAAGGGAAAAAAAATCATAAAAGATAGAATCACTATCTTTGAGGTTATGGAACTTTTCAATTCATGCCACATGCATTAGCTCTTACATATCTTTTTCTGCAACCTGAAAATAAACAGTTTCAGTTACGACATGTAAGTGTTTTACCTTTATAATACCTTAATGCCTTAGACTTTCTAAGCTAAATGTGTTCATTTAAAGCTCTTTGTTAGGATAATTTTAATTAAGTGTGTCTTAACTGTTGAGCACTTAATTTTTAAAAGATAAGTCAAGATAAGAAAAACTGAATGCCCAACCTAAAACAGAATGAGAGGACTCAAGAGCAGGGGGGGAGGCTGTAATGGCTATCTATGAATGGAAACTGAGAGGCATGCAGGATGCTCAAAGTCCCTAATCACAGTCTTTGAGATAGCATTCATAGCTAATTGGAGAGCTACAGAGGAAGAAAGTGGTATACATTTTATATATGGTCATTGTGTAAATTAATTTTCTCAGTTTAATCTCTTACAAGTTTATTTTAGTAGTTATAAATAGATAAGTTTAATTGTACTACAATAACCTAATCTGAAGTACGTATAATTTCAAGAAGACTATCTAACAACAGCTATCTTTGGGGATCATGATCCTTATAATCAGGATTGTACCATGTGTCTTGTGCTCCAACCTATTTTTCCAGCATCTTGAGGGTGTAATTCTGTGTATGAGTTAGCAGGCTTATTTAAAAACTCGAAGCAAGAATAGACATGGAATGATGATTGCAACTAGGAAAGTTCTCTGGTATGAGACAAAGTAGGAAGGAAAATATTTCAGCCTCAAGAATCCTGATAAAAACTGTAAACATGCTCTTTTATGTAAGACTTCTAGACTGAAAGGAGCATTTTTGCTTAATGAAGAATTATTGAGTCTGAGAAGAATATTCCAAATCACTGGAAGGTGTTTCTCCTCATTATTGTAGTTTCCTGTGGATGGGATAGTACTGGATGAGCAGCAGTTTCAAAATCAGGGGTGAAAATGGATGCATTTCCCTTATCAGTGAACAACACATGGAATAGGTAAGAAAACTCAGCCCTACTTCCATGCTTTGAACTGGAGCCTGACTGAGAGAATTTTGAGATGCCTACTGCTAAGAGTTGCTTCTGGAGATTGCCTCTGTACTAGACAACTGTAATACCACAACATGGTAATTCCAACCACCATTCTCCAGACTTATATTTGGTAGCCTCTGGCATGTTGCAACATGTATAGCAGTCTTTTATTGCAATGTGAATAACAGGATTCCTAGGTATTTTGTGCTCTCAATATACGAAGCAATGCTGAGGGTCATGGGCAGTGGCTTGCCTGTAGCTTTCAGTTCCATACCTATTAGGGGTTGGAAAAAGCTGTGTTTCTTTCCTGTCTTTTCCTTGGCTTGCTTATTTATTTATTTGTTGAAACATTCAAGGCTATCTCAGATGTTTAGGAAAAATTAAAAATGAAAGGTATATTCTTCATACTGAAAGCTGCTATGGCACTGAACCGAGTAGATGAAGGATGATTTCTGTAGCAATTCATTGTAAGACCTTGCCATCTCCATTTTGGCAGGTTGTCAGAGGTTATTAGACAATGTTACAAGCTCCAGCTCAATTGCAGAATGAAAGATTTAAAAAAAACAGTTCTCTTTCCTTGGACAATGCTTTTTGCTTTCAGCCAAACATTCATCCTTTCAGCTTTAGCATAGAATTATCATGCCAGGTGCCCACCAAAGATGCTTTATCACTCCCCCTCCTCAACTGGACAGGGGTGAGAAAGTATAATGAAAGGTTCATGGGTTGAAATAAGGACGGGGAGAGATCATTCACCAATTACTGTCACGGGCAAAGCAGACTTGAGTTGGGGAAATTAATTTAATTTATTACCAATCAAATCAGAGTAGGATAATGAAAAATAATAAAAAAAATCACCTTCCCCAAACACCTTCCTTCCTCTCAGGCTTAACTTTAGTCCCAGTTTTCTGTGCCTCCTACCTTGGAGTGATGCAGGGAGACAGAAAATGAGGGTTTGTGGTCAGTTCATCACACATTGTCTCTGATGCTCCTTCCTCCTCGGGGAAAGCATTCCTCATATCCTTTCCCTGCTCCACTGTGGGGTCCCTCCAATGGAAAACAGTCCTCTCACAAACTGCTCTGATATGGGCGCCTTCATGGGATGTAGTCCTTCAGAAATAGACTGCTTCAGCATGGGTCCCCCACGGAGTCACAAGTTCTGCCAACAAACCTGCTACAGTGTGGGCTCTTCTCTCTTCATGTGTCCACAGGGCTTGCCAGGAGCCTTCTCCAGCATGGGCTTTCCACAGGGTCACAGACTCCTTTGGGCAGATCCACCTTCTCCAGCACAGGATCTTCCATGGTCTGCGGGTCGATATCTGCTCCACTGCATGGGCTGCAGGGGCACAGCCTGCCTCACCATGGTCTTTATCACAGCCTAACTAAATCCAGGCTTAATTAAATATTGGTATATATTTTACTATTTGAGACACATTACTGGTCTAAGTTTTATAAAGGATTTGAGCTCAATTAAGTATAGAATGCTTGACTTCTGATAATGCCCTTAAAATTCTTGAGCTTATTTAGATTATACTGTTGGCAGCCTGAGTTATAATGACTGCCAAAAGAAAATCTTCAGATCTTCTGAAATTGAGTAGCTGGTTTCAGAAAGTTCAGAGTATTTTATCCTTAGAAGAGCTAACAAGGTTAAAAAAGAAATAAAAAGAATAATATTGAATTATCTGTCCTCCTTTCATTAAACTGACTGATTTTTTACTAATGACTTAAAAGCCATCTTTCCTCACATAATTTGCTCCAATGCACCTATACTTTTAATCTCAGCCTTAGTTAATATGATTGCAAAGTATGTCGGTATATTAAAATAGATGTACTGAAAAGCAATCAATTTTGGTTTTATTCTTCCCCCAAAAGAGAAGTGTAATTTTAGTACAGTACATATTCTATCATGTTGATTATTTGTTGATTTTAAACTTAGCTGGATATTCTCTGCACAGTGATAGATTGACAGCTTCAAAGATTACATTTTTGTCACTAAACATACATATACACTTCCTGACTTATTGAATATCAATGGTTAGTATTCATTTCATCAAGCTCACTTTTTTCCTGAAGGTATGTCCTGTGAAAATGTGTGTAGTTCAGCTAAAATTACTTTACACTTTTATGATTACAGTGATTTCTCTTGCAATGACATCAAAGTGCTTTATAACCATGAATTAAAGTTTACAAAACCTGTGTGGAGCCACTAAGAATTGTTATACATATCTTCAAAGTAAATGTTCTGAAGGACAAAGATTGTAAGTGATTTGTATGAGTTCAAACAGGGCAAATATAAATGACAGACAAATCCTCACCTTAGCTTAATTAGTAGATCACAGACCTTGAGTTTTCTTTAACATTATGAAATACAATTCTCTTCTGAAAAATGACTCCATAAAAACAAGTGCCATATATATGAATCTTTGCTTTTGTGAATATTCCTGCAAAATTTTTGCTTTATTAAGAATTAATTTTCTGTCATTGCAAATAACTTGTACAAAGCTGCCTCTAAAATGAAGGAAGGAAAATAAGCCTTCTTCAGAATTAATATCATGGTTAGTAATGTTTTTTGTAAAGAGGACCATATAAATGAGATGCCATGTAATTCAGGTTCAGGCACTTGCTGTTGGGCAGAGCTTTCAAGTTATTTTCCTAGGTCAACTGAAATGTACTCTAGGTTCAAGAGACTATAATATATAATAAACAAAACCTGTAAAAAAAATTATGTTCTCTTAAAGCAAAAGATTAACTGTGCCTGTTATTAAAACAGATAGCCATCTTCACAGGAGCTCATCTGTCAAACTCCTTAAAATCTAATTGTTTCCCTGGTCCTTACAAATTCAATCCATTAGCCAGAGGAAATTAATCTGTGCTCACTGCTGGATCATTCTGAAGAGATGGGCTAGTTTGATCCCTGTGAAATTTTCAAGGAGGAGACTTCAGAAAGGAGGAAGTTTACCAGCTGCTAAGTTTTTATTGTTACAGAAGAGGAAAGATGAGCATTTTACTGTTAGCTCATGCTGTGCTACGTAGGTATGTTATGAATAGGTCTTTGTTTATGCTGTCTGTCTTCCTTTGCAGCTATACAGAATGCAAGGCCTAAACCTGTCCTCTCTTGGGGTGGATGAATTTGCCAGAAGAACATTCTTCCATGGACCTGGAGTCTGGCTAAATTGCCTTTGAAATCTTATTTTTTGGAAAATCCTTCATTACAAAAAATACATGCATAAAATGACATCTCTTTGAGCACATTAGAACTTACAAATCTCTTCTTAAAAAACAAAACAAAACAAAACAAATCTCTGTTCCAGGCAGAATTGTTAACCACAAAAGATGATAATGTTACAGACCCCATGCAATGAAGTACAGTTCCTCTGAATTGTCATCAATAATACGTTGGTATGTGAAGCTGTAAGCTCAAATCTGGAAAGGGATAATTAGTTCCTTATTTTTGTATGACTTCTTATCAGTGATTATCCACCCTTCCCTTTAACATTTTTTTCTTGTTTTGATTGGCAATGGAAATATGGCAGCATATGAATATTACTTTATTTACATAAATACACTGAATGAATACAGTGCTTGTGTATATTTAGTCATGCTAAGAAACTTTGCCATTTTTCTTAAAAACTATAATGGCTTTTGCTTTTTTTTCACACTTCACATTATTTCCTGGCTCACATTTACCTATGATTAAGCGTTGCAAGTACAGCAACATCACCTGTACCCAGTAAAAGGTCAATAAAAACTTTTTTTAAAAAAAAATTACTTGTAAACAATTTAAAATCAGTGTAAACATGTTCTACATATATGTGATAAAAGCTCTACAGTAGTGTGGACCAACCCTCAAGAAATTATACAGCAAATCAAAGTGCAGTGCCCCTTCCTTAAAAAAAAAGCCAACAAAAACCAAACAAACAAAAACAACAACAACAACAAAATAATCAAAGAAACATTTTGTGGTTGGATGGATAAAGATGGATAATTCTGCACTGAGTAATATGCCACACTTTCCCCATGTATGGACACTTGATAGGTTAACTTTTAACAGACATGGCCAGACCCAGGGTTGAATGAAAAACATGCATTGCAATATAGAAAATTCCAATTACATATAATGAAATTTTTTTCACTCTGAAGATGGTCCAACACTGAAGCAGAAACCCAGAGAGTCTGCGGTATCTCCATGCTTGAAGTTACTGAGATCTGATGGGAAACAGCCCTGAGCAACCTGCTGTAGCTGGCTTAGCTTTGAGCAAGGGCTTGGGCTAAAATAAAAAAAATCTCCAGAGGTCCCTTGCAACCTCACAGTTCTGTGATTGTGTGATTCTATTTCCTTACATGGGCATACTTATTGTTCTGTGTTTAGGGCACCTATGTCCTTGCATCACTTTTTATTATCTGAAAAAAACCCAAATGATCAGCAACCTAGGCTGGACATTTCTTCTTATGCTTAATTCTATGGGACTCTGATCAGAAGATGAAAAAAGATAAATGCTACTAAAAATGTCCAGTTCCTTTTACTGAAAGTCAAAGAAACTTACCCATGACTACTGTCTTGAAAAACACACTGTAATAAAGATATAAAGCCATCCACATGTCTTGACTTGTATGTGAGTTAATAGTATAACAGGAATGGGGAGGGAATTAGAGTAAAACATGATAATGAAGTTTTTCCTCGTGTTAGCGATAATGAATGCATTTGTTCTTGTTATCAGTATGTACTTGGAACAAGATGAGTCTACCTGATACATAAAACACGGTGGTATATTTTCAAGAGCTAACTTTGCCTGCTAATGAAAATGTAATGTCATCACTAATGGAGTGATGACAAAATCTGGATTTTTATATCTCAACTGGAAGTATGGACCCTATATACTGTGCATTATTTGGCTAACTTGAATCTTACAAAATAGGAAAATAAAATGGTTGGAGACAGGAGGGCTGCTTTAGAGCTTACTGAGAGGAGGAATTGGAAGAGGGGTAGGCTGGTATTGTTCATACCTAAAACATATGATTTCCTTAAGTTTGAGTGGATCTCTGAGTAGTTATGTAAAACTTTGGTCCTAGCCTAGTAAACTATTCTCACATTATAAACTACTCTCATCTTCTGATTTCGATTTGGCCTTTTGATAGGGTATTCGATGAGACTCAAGAGCTAGAATTCTCGCTGGGGAACATTATCCTAATCATCTCTCTGTTGGTAGCTGGAAAGAGCATTTGAGTCCAATAAGGAAGAATAACTGGAGTAATTTCTTTTTGTCTTGAGAGGTCCGGAAAGTGGTTTTACAGTTGTCTTTCTTTTACCTCAGATAAGAAAATGACCAAGCAACAGTTTATACTTCTGAGTTAGAAGAGGAGAAACATGAAATGTTAATACCAGGATGTACCAACTGTCAACACCATCCTGTGTTACATTTTTATTGTTTGTTTATTTTTGCAAGGAGTCCCATGCTGATCATACCTGAACAGTATTTCAACATTTCTGTGGTCTTAAAATAATTACGGACAACTATGTATTTGTGCCTTCTCTCTATAAGAAGGGTCTTAATTACTGGTTTTGGTCCTAATGTGAGGTTTCTTAGTGACAAGTTTTTAAACCTATATGAAATAGAAATCAGCAGTGAAAAAATAACACCATAAACAACAATGGCACCACAGAGAACTGTGGCATTAGATATATGCAAATACTGTGAGCTTTAAATTCCACTGAGCTTCATTCCCAATACAGCCAAATTTTTGAAATGTCATCTTTTCTTAATGTTATAAATCATATTTCTTACTAGTTTACAGGCAACTTTACATAACGTCTAATTAGCTCCTCTCCTTCTTGCATTTGCCTACTATCCTTGCATGGCAGAAGAGTCACAGGATGACTAAGCCTTGTTTCAGAATGCCAATTCCATTTAAGTGCACACTTGAAAAAAAAAATGGAAAAAGAGTAAATTCAGCCTTGCATTGGGGCATAATTCTTTTGTGAACAAAGCACTTTGCTCTGCAGAAATAACAGTAAAATATAATTGGATGTTGGACAGCTTAGGGATGGTCATATAAATACATTAAAAGAAATATTTGTCACTTGTGAACTTTTACATTTTCCATGATAAAGCATGGTGTAAGTCATGTTCAATGCATTCAGAAGTATATCTTTATTCTTTGTCAGACTGCCATCTCTTGCCTTCAACTCATCCTTTTCTCAAAGTCCCAGTACAAAACAAGATGTATCAGATGGCCCTCAATTAAAGATGAGAAACCATTTCACACCACAGGATACAGAAGGGAAGTTTAGCTGTTTAATGTATAACTTTTTTTTATTTTATTTTATTCTTTAACAGAACACGACTTTCTATTTTTTTTAACACATCGATTTTAAAGACTGTGTATGAATAGCTTCTTTTAAAGGCATTTCCCATGAGTTGCAGCCTACATTTTCAAAAATGAGAAGTGGTTTGGTGGTCTTATGTTTCTAGGAACCTAATTTTGAGGTATATCTGAAAAACCCTCATTTTCAAAAAAGGATTTAGAATTTCCCTCCTAAATTTGTATGCTTTAAAGAGTTTCCAGAACGACAGGATAGTTCCACGTAAATTTTCAGAACTGTGAAGGTGAGGTGGTTGGGAACAATCAGCCCTCACTCATGCTGTCAGAGACAAGATAGCTGTCTAGAACTATAAACGTAAAAATGAGAAATCCTTGCTACACTAGAAATAATGCAAAGACCACAGAAGAACTGACTGCAGGACAAGAGGGAAAATCCATCTATTAACTATGAATTGTTTATTAATTATTATGTTATCTTGTTTTCAAGAAGCATGCAAAGTAATTCTGTAATGACTTATTTTAGTTGATCTCATCAATGGAAAATATGATCTACACATTGGAAAATGTAAAATTTGTTTCCTACCCATCTTGCTTCTTACCCATATTGCTGCTCATCAGCGTGATATTTGGAGACCTTTTCCAAAATAAAGAACTTTCAAGTCCATTTTAAGATTCCTCTTGTCTGAAAACACACTGGGTGGGAATCATGTTTACTCTAATTATCTGCCATCTGCTTTCAGCATGAGGAAGGGTCACCATATGGAGAATCATTCTCGTAATGAAAAATGCAAAGGTAAAGGTCTTGCACCACTCAAGTTTTTACTTTGTGCAAATGCGCAAAGAAATATATATATAATTTGAAGTATTTTAATGCCATGCATTTTTTTAAAAGCATAATCAACAGAAGAAAATCAAAAGAATTGCTTAGCTATATTGCGGCACCCTATGTACAAAAATGCTTCCACAAAACTTTGGAACTTTTTTCCCAAAAATCATAGAATCATTGAATGTTTTGGATTGGAAGGGACCATTAAAGGTCATCTTGTCCAACCCCCCTGCAGTAAGCAGGGCATCTACCATCTCTCTGGGCATTCTCTTCCAGTGTTTCACCACCCTCATAAAAAACCCCTTCATCCTTATATCTAGTCTGAATCTACCTTTAGTTTAAAACCATCACCACTTGTCCTATCACAACAGGCCCTGCTAAAAAGATTGTCCCCATCTTTCTTTTCAGCTCTCTTTAAGTGCCAAAAGGCCACAGTAAGGTTGCCCTGAAGCCTTCTGTTCTCCAGGCTTAACAACCCCAACTCTTCATAGGATAGATGTTCCAGCCCTCTGATCATTTCTGTGGCCCTCCACTGGATGCATTCTAACAGGTCCATGTCCTTCATGTGCTGAGGACTCCAGAACTAGGTACAGTATTCCAGCTGCAGTCTCAACAGAGCTGTGTGGAGGAGCAGAATCAATCTCCCTTGATGTGCTTGCCACAATTCTTGTTAAGCAGCCTAGGATTAGCTTGGCTTTCTGGGCTGCAAGTGCACATTGACGCCTCATATCCAGCTTTTCATCCCCAGTACCCCCAAGTCCTTCTTCACAGGAAAATCTTGGAAGTGGAGGTTGAAGCAACATTATTTGTCTGGAACACTCACATAATTAATGAGAGCAGAATCTGGCCCAAGATTTTAGCTTCTCAGTACTATCTGAATAGGCCTGTCAGAATATGACAGTGTCTGCTAGGGATTAATAAATATAAATTGCTTACTCAAGCAGGAAATTATAAGAAAGCTTTTAAAGATTACTGTAAAGATTTTTACATTTCAGAGGAAATCAGCTGATGCTATGACAGTAGAGTACATTAAGGGACTTGAGACATAACATGACAAATAGAACAACCATGTAATTCTGAACAGAGATAGGGTATTTAGTTGTTCTAATGGTCTTTAATTTAATATTAAATCATCATTAATGGTTGATAAATGCTATATGCCAAGCTGATGAAGTTCAGGAGAGGTGGTAGGATGGGAAAAACTCAGATGAACTGAGAAATAAGAGTATGTCCTTCTCTGGAATTAGACATATTTAGAGTCAGTCATGCTACCAAGATTTACGTCTCATGAACATCTGGCCCATTAATTAAGGTTATTCATTTTCTTCCCTAAAAAGAGACAAAATATGCACAACGATTCTTCAGGAAATTTCTTAATTTAGTTATAAATGAGTGTGCTAAAAGAAAAAAAAATGTTTCCTTTACTCCTGACACAGGAGCATCAAGACCTTGCTTTGATCAGTTGTTGAGTAAATTAACAGTAAATTTTATGTGAATGACAGGATAATGAAATAAAAAAATGAGTATGTTGAGACTTGGTACCTATCAAGAAGTAACAAACTAATACTTTAAACTGATGGAAAGGTACATGTGATAATGATTTGACTGATGTGATCTGGCTCTTTAACCTTACCAGTAACAAAGACCGGGTAAAATATTGTTGCATGGACATCCAATGCCTTCAAGAAGCAGAGAGCCCAAGATGGAAAAGTTACATGTTGGTGTGGAGCTACTGCCCTGAACAAGACATTGAGACTGCCCTGAGTGAACGTTGTGTTCCCATGACTGCACTATGCTGGTCACTGCAGTGATAACTGGGTCAGGTCTCAGTTCACTCAGTGTGTGTACATGATTTTAAACATTTCTTGACATTGCCTGTCTCTTATTTGGTCTGCTCAATAACTTGAATTTAGTAATATGTTTCTGGTGTTCTTCTTCCTCTCATGTCAAGTTCTTATAATAATGAGACACATAGTAGGTGTCAACAGCAGAGAAGAGCTCAGACTATGGGGATGGACATTTCCAATATACTTTTTGTTTCTGTTTAATATCACACTCCTTCATGTTGGTCTGCTAAACTATTTGACCCTGGTGGTTCTTTGGACTTTATATAAAGTCAATCCTTGAAAGTACTACTGTTAGAGTATGGACATAGCACTGTATAACCACTCAAAAAACTGTGTTTGCCATGTTTTCAATCCTGCTGAGTGCTAAGAACATAATACAAAGTGATAAGCATCCTCAGCTTCCAATGAATTTATCAAAATCAAGACCACTCTATACCTCCAAGGAGGTGCTCAGAGTCTTTAAATAGTAGACCTCTCAATAAAAAGTTTTACTGCTAAAAGCTTCATGATACATGATTGTCATAACCATGTGATAAACAAAAGGTTGGTTTTATGAAATGTGTATTAAAAGACAGGTTCAGAATATGATGTTATGGCACCAGGAACAGAATAGGTCTAATGGATGCTAAAAGTAGTCTCCAGAAATGTAGATCCTATGCTCGTCCAATAGTGACATCTAAATTTATTATTTGTTTTCTAAAAGGTCAAGAGAAGTAAAGGCACACATGGCACACGTCAGTAGCTATGTTTGGTGCAGTAAAGATAGCCTGTCCTTTGGGAACTGCATATTCCCTAAAAGATTCTGAGTTGCCCTATGGATATGTCATATGTGGAAGAGGAATATCCATTATGTTACTTCTATCCTGACTGGGTTTTCCTCTCTGTTTTTTAGGACTCTTTTTTCAGTACCTGAAAACAAGAAGCATCTCAATATTTTATAATCATTAAACATTACACTATGTAAAAAGGAAAAGGGGGATTTGAGGAGTTGCATTTGTATTTCCCTTAGCTTTCTTGTCATTCAGGGTATGGTATTTCAAAGCTTTTTTCTATAATTGAAGAATTACAAGCATAATTTTTAATATGCAAGCTGAGATTTTCATTTGGGCTTTGAGTTCTTGCCTCACGAATTTGCAGAAAAATGGGAGCGATCATGAGACTTACGTTTAAAATCTTACCAACTGACATACCTAGAGTTCTAAGGACATATCCATAGCATACAGTAGAGTAGACAAGATAACTCTGAAACTGGCAGGAACTATGCTAGCTCTGGAACCACAGGTAATATAACTGATGATATTTTTGTACTTGTCTGACTTCCTGTCAGCACACCTACTGATTCTGAGGCTAAAAATGGTGCTGCACCAAACTGCACCTGCTCAAATCTCTCTGCGCATAGTGACATGTGGGTAAATTTAGCCACGAATAAATTAAGTACTAAACTATAATCTATTATCATAGAATAGGTATCTAAGAAAAAAAGTCACTTTCCTCTTGCCTTGATAAGAGCTTTTAATTAAGCTTCTATTTCCTATTTCTGAAAGTGTTTTAATTCCTTCAAAATAGACTTTTTCCTCTTTTGACAATTTTTTTTTTTAAGAAGTCGGATAACTGGTGTTGGTGGAATGATTTCAGTTGCCTAAAGAACAGCTTCTTGGGTTTTGATGTATGAAAAAATTGACACTATTTCAAAGAATTTCAAAGATACAAGGATATTCACTTTTCTACTACTGGACTTCCTTTTATTTCAAGGTAGGTTAACTAATAAATATTTTTACTGATAAACTAAAACCTTCCAACCCCCTTTTTTTTTTTCCTTTTTTTTTTTCCCTTAAATGGAATGATGCTGTTACTCATTAATAACCTTAACTAAGTCTGGCATTATAAACTTATAGTGATCCTGCTTATGTAAGATGTTTATCTTATTAATGTTTTTCATGCAAAACATAAAATTTAGAAATACCTATGTACTGAATAATGAGTATTGGACTTACAAGAAAAGCTTCAGATAAACACAGACTGGTTTAAATTAATGACATACTGAAAATAAGGAAATAGGATTTGTGATTAATTCCTTAGCTTTGGAACCTCCAAATCACCAACACTTATGGGGTTTGGAGTTTTAGTTTGGTGTTGAAAAGTACCTTCATTGAAAGTAGTTAGCACAGGAGTAAGCAGAAACTAGTAAATGCAAATGAGGGGCAGGCTTAACACTGCTACCTTGGCCTCAGTGTGTCATCTATTTGCATACATTTCATATCTATTTCCCACCAAAGTTACAATTATAAACTCAAAAAACTGACCAGATTAATTGGTACTCTCGAAGATGTAGCATCGGACTGTCACTTTGGATGTACCATGCCTACATTGCAGCTTTCTGATAATGAGACACTTTAGTGCTACTTGCCACAGACATGACGATACATGTAAGAGATTATCAAGGTTAAAGGTCTAAGAGTACTGAAAATGGCTATTTCTTAATGAAAAGGTACCATGCTGCTTAGAGACCCTGACATGGAAAGGTGAGTGGACATCTTCTGAAACTATCTTAGCATTGTGTAGGACTTTTTTTTTTTTTTTTTTTTTTGGTGTGTGTGTGTGTCTCCCAAGAATGGGATAGAACACAGAGTCTTCTGACATATTTTAGATAAAGATCTTGAGTTTCTTAATGAATTAATAGTGAACTTTTTGTAGTTTAATGTGAGAAGTCAATTTCAATGAATTTGAAATTCAGTTCAAATAGATTATTTTCAAGAGTTAGTTAGAAAAGATAAAACGAAGAAGGAAAAGTAAATGTAGGTATATATATGTAGATGATCTCTATTATGGGGAATGTTGAATTGAATTTCCTTAATGCATTGTAAAACATTAATACCCCTTCTATTGTAACCTGTGCTACTTACCTATTATGCAAATAAAGTGAGGCAGATAGAAATTTTTTTGTTATCATCACCATCAATAAAACTAGGGCAAAACACATCCCAGTCAGAGTATTGTAATATGTTTGTTCCACCAACTTAGTATAATTGATCACAATCAAAAGAATGAAAGTCATAGAAAGGCCAGAGAAGAACAGACTGAAAAGGAGAGGCTTATGGGAGATAAAGCCTGAAGAGATTTGTATCTTCTTTTGATAGCAGCAATATTATAGAAGAATTTCAGGACCTTACCTAGTGTGAATTTACATAGGATCTTTCCCTTCTGGTCATGAATATTAACTCTTTACTATTTTCTTCCCGAAAAGCTTAGGTGCAGGAGTCCCTTCATGACAGAATCTAGCAAAAGTAAGATGAATTTCTGTAGTGTTTTCAAGTTCCTCTTAAAGGTTGGGGTTTGGTTTTGTTTTGTTGTGTGGTAAACAACAATAAAAAGGCTGTTTATTTTATATCTAGCTTTGAAATTATGAATATTTTATTTTATCCTCAAGTTAAATGTTCTGTACTTCAAGGTGCTTCTTACACAAATGACCTAGACAGCGATCCGCTTCTCTGCACCTCTTAGACATCTTATAAAAACATGCATGAAATTGAATTACCTCATGAATATAAAGTGACAAGAAATGATTCTTGATAAAGACAGCCAAAGGGAACATAATCATTTTGCCTCATCCAGACCTGATATAGAATACAAGAAAACAAAGCTGTCTTGTTTCTGCACAGCCTTTAAAATTCTGAAACACAGAGAAAATGTATTCTCTACTCCTTGATTGCACTGTCCTAGTTCTCATAGTGGACAGATGGTACACAGTCCTTTCAACATTTCAGATTAAAAAAAAAACCACTAAAAATGTAGATTTTAGAATGTCCATTACAGATTTAGCTAACATGTCACAAAAAAAGTTGGACTTTCCCTGTACCGAAGAAAATAATTTAAAGCTGAAATTCTAGAAGATTTAAGTGACTAAAGAGGACTTTCTTCCACTGAATTTGTGTGGATTTCCTTATGTGTATAAATTATATGCTTCTAGTATATTAAAATAGGTTTTATACTTTATGTTAATTTGACACAAAAACTAATTTCATCAATTTGGTTTTGTTTGTATTTGTTATATTCACTTTTCTCATTTACTTTTTGTTTTCTTGAAAGATGGAAATACAGATTCTTGACCTGTAAGAAAAGTTACATAGCTGTCTTCTGTGGCCTCTACTAAATATGCACATGATATTCTAAGATTTCCCTACAAGTGAATATACAGTTTCTTGGTTTTCACCTTTAGCTACATCTTTCATTTAATAATACTTAATTTTGGAAATGCATAGGCACACGATATATCGATAATGACCCGAAGTTAGCTTTATTAACAACACTTTTCAACCTTCTGATGAGTCATAAGAGAAAGCATCATGCATATGTGTAAAACCTTTCACAACCTAGTTGTATTATTTCTGATCCTACTGTTCACAATCCAGGAGTATTTAAAATGTCTGTGTTCTTTAATGTGTAGTGTTTAAGCTGATTTGTATTTGTATTTAACTTATTGTCTTAATTTACCCTATTTTATATAATAATTATTTTCTCTAACATCATGAAGACTCTGGAGGGAGAATATCTGAACTTGATAACGGGGCAAGGCTTTCTTTGTTTTTTTTTCTTGGCCCTACGTTTAAACAGTTCTGTGAGCAATGTTTTGGTTAATATCCTCTCACTGAAGCTCTTTGAATAGTCTATGTATTTACCTATTCTTTTTAGGAGACAAGAGAAGTAGTGAGTCATAATAATGCATGATGCTTGTTTCAGAGCATGCATTTCATTTGTCTGCTACTGAAAAATGTGTTCAGTCCAAGTTTACTTTGATATTTATTAGATGATGTGAAAGAATACCTCCTTCTAAGTCACATTAAATGATCAGAGAAGTACCTCTTTGCTGCATTTTTATGTCCCTGATTCCAGGCCATCATGCTTGCTTTTCTCTCAAGGGGGTAAGATGCAACATAGACCACAAAGAGATAATTCTTACCAATAAATCTTCTGAGGATTTGTTAAAAAGGGATAGATTCCTCTTGGATTGATTTTTGGGAAGCATAATTCTGAATCTGCACAACCAAAATGTGTGACAGAATGTGTCACAAAGACTGAGAATGAGAGACATGGCAGAAGTCGCAGGGAAATCTAAGGGCTTTGAGGTGATCATTGCTTTTAGTGTAGTAGTTTCAGAGTTAGTGTAGAAGGTAAAGCCAAGATACCTTCAATAAGACTGCCATGTGCTGTTTTTCACCTTTAAAAATAATCTTTCACTAATACTATACATTTTAAATATTTTGACTATTAATATACTTTTCTGTCTTTTCAGATGTATAGGTGGATTATGGGAGTTTTTCGAAAGCTATAACCAACTTTTTAATTTTTCTCCTGATCTTTGATTTTTACAATTTTTTTCCTCATTCAGTGTTATTTGACAAACAGTTTATGTACACATTCCAGACATTTTGTATTTATTTTTTTGCTCGCTGTGCTAAGTAGCATTTTACTTTAATACATGCTTTTCTATTCTTGTTGACCTATTTATCCACAACTTAAACCAAAAGACACTAAAAGAACTTTCCACTGTGCTCGTGACTTGGCAAAATTTTCTTTACTATAAAAAATCCTGTGAAGTAGAGATCAGCTATCTTCTGTTTTCTGCTCCTCCTTTTCCCTTCTGCTCATTACTTTTCCCAGTCAGACATTATTTCTCAAGCAGTTGGATTTCAGCAGGCCCAGTGATGGTCTAATTCTGAAATCTGAGTATACCAGTCACTGTGAGTCCTAATCTCATAATGAAATAATGTGCATTTTAACATATCTTTCCACGCACTTGTCTATGTTTAGGCTCACTTTTTCCTGCTGTTGTTCTTTTGATAGCTAGTTAATATTCAATCTCAGCAACAAAGAAGACTAAATTGAAATCTGTTACCCTCCAAGATTTTACTTGTATCTCATACTGAATGTTGGTGCAAATGTCCCTTTCTTGAATCAAGAACTATTGTGACCCTGATCCTTAATTTTCTGACCTGCTGTCATCTGACTGAGATCGCTTTAGAAATATTTCCTTGGGTTTCATTTAGGAACAAGTTAGTACTGAAATCATGGTCCGTCTTTCACCAAGAAGTGTTTGATTTACTTGTCAATTTGAGCCCAATTTACAGAGGATTAAAGGTTAAAATTAAAATCCAGCAAGTTTCATGAGATCAGCATTTACCAGTTTTGTGTGGCCAGCTGTTAAGTCTCTCAGCACACTCAAGCTTGCTGGCCAGGAGAAGCACATGCAGCCTGCACACTGCCCCTGCTGTCACTGGTCCATCTGGGGCAGATGTGGAGGAAGCAACCGGGGAGGAAATGAAAGATTTACAGGGGTGTGACGTAAATACATAGAGACGTGATTGTAAGAAAACTAAAAACAACTGCAATGAGATGTGCTATAAAGTTATTCTATATAAGCATACTTTATTTGGCAAATGTAGATTCTGCTTATTTAAAATTAATATCCTGAGATAGAAAAGTAACTGAATTATTAGCATAATTAGGGCTGGCATTTTTTTTA
>JAAGNO010017874.1:0-26881 GCA_033439905.1 Ceryle rudis
TCAGAAGTTATGGATATACTAAGGAATGAATACATAGCAGATGAAAATCAGTGTAGCTCCACTGAAACTAAGGGCTTTTCAGGATCCAAAAATCAGACAGAACGAAAATGTGGCCTATTATTTTTAT
This sequence comes from Ceryle rudis, assembly GCA_033439905.1. NCBI lineage: Eukaryota > Metazoa > Chordata > Aves > Coraciiformes > Cerylidae > Ceryle > Ceryle rudis. The sequence continues at coordinate 128 of JAAGNO010017874.1, forward strand.
GGCTTTTTAATATGAATTTTCATAGAGAGCTCATTTTTCCCTCTCTTTTTTTTCAATAGCCCCCACCAATTCGCAGATGGTTGGCAGACATACTAGATAATAAAAGTGTATTTTTTATGAAATAAGTATGGCTATAATAATGGTATTCACTGTGATTATACCACTGAATGCTTAAGTCTTACAGCCTGAACCAGTCAGCAATGAACACCCTTCTATGTAGGTCAGAGCCTTCCTGGTTTTGCTGGTTCTCAAAACAGACACATGAGATTCTATCGTTTGGGCCCAGTTGCAAGATTAATGCCAAATATTAAAGTAGTTTTTTAAAACACTTAACTACCATTTTCTGGATCATCACTATCCACATTTGGTTGGGGTTTTTTTAATATCAAACCCTGATTTTTTTCATTCATATGAAATACGCTCTACGGAGGGTACTAGAAGTGTGATGAAAGTGTCTTTATCCTTTGTGATGTGAATGGGCTGGCACCAATTCAGCTTGATAGGCATTTATATTACATGTGGATTTTATAAATTTAAATTAGAAAAATGACAGTTCAGACCCATTACAGTACATTATTTTTAGATTTAGGAGTTACTTGCTTGATCTTTGGTACAGGAGAAGTATTTTAGGAGGGTTTTTTTTTTTATAATTGTTAATTTTTATAATTTGAATACTTGCTTTTTGTTCTCAAAAAAACCCCACAACAAAACCCAAGAAAAGAATACTATTGAATTATTTAAGACGATGAAACAGATTTAATCTTAGCTGCAAAATGGATTGAAAATTATGGTGACATGTATAAGCTCAAGCCAACAATAATTTTCTATGTATTTTAAAATCAGCTGAAGTTAAATAGATTACAGGCTCAGATTTAACTCTGAAGTTACAGGCATGAGAATATGACTGTAAATAGTAAAATCACTTGAGTAAAGACAGAAAAATAAATGAAAGTAATAGAGATCTGAACTATTTTTCATCTTAAATGCTGCATCTGGATCATTTTTTGTCAGAAATTGGTTCAGCATAGAGCAGAGGTTACCATTAGATTTCCAAAAAGCGATAAAAAACCTGTAATGCTAGAGCCAAATCATGAGTTCAGTGACAGGGTTACTCCTCAAGAGTTTAGGTGTGTCCTACCTTCAGCTGTGACCTGCATTTTACCCCATGTTTGAGAGAGGGTGGCACTCAGCACACAGTTTAACTTTCATTTCTTCTGACACAACTGTTTTGTTTTTGTTCTGAAATGCTCTGAAAGCTGAAGTTTGCATCTAGGGAGAGCACTGGGGTTTGTAAAATTTTAATCATCTATCTCACTAGCATGTGTTCCAGTGAAAGAACATACAAATGGAGCTTGCTGAATAATGCCTAGGATCAGCTGCCCTTTTCCATCAGGAATTGACTTAACCCATAGAAGAACAAATTTTCCACATAAAGTTTAGTCACACTGACAATGTCATTGTCATTCTACTTCATTCTTTTGTCTCTTATCTTTTTTTAGTTGGTAAAAACACAAGGAAGAGAAGCTGAAGCATCAACTGAAGAATTATAGCTAGCAAAAACATAACTGAATGAAGTTACAAAAGGACTGTATATCCCATGAGACACTCCTACTCCTGCCTGGTTATATTAATTACTTCCTCCATAAGGAATGCCAAACAATAACTATGAAAACAAAAGCAGTCCCTCTATTTTGATTGTGATATAGCAATCCTAGCAGGATGTTATCATACCTATCTTTTATTTGTAAAAGCTGGCAGTCATTCCAGACATAGTCAGAGTAGCACACAAACACATGCAGGAATTACTGTTAGATATTAACTATGTGTATTGAGTGCCTCATTGCATATGTTTAGGAGTCTCATGAGAAAAATCTCAGCGTATGCACAGAAATGGCATGCGTTGCCACCACAGCTGCTATAGTATTTTCACCCTTTACTGTGATGTCTCATGGCAATGAGGAAACTATTATTTTGTATAAGAAATACAGAAAACTTGAAATGGTGGGTTTTGTTAGCCCTCTGCACTTTGCAAAAAACCAAGCCCCATACCCTAATCCCTGCAATCTACCTCAAAAAAAAATCAGCCAGCTATGCATTCTCTACCATCTGCCTCCCAGCATATCATTCCTTTTCACTTGACAAAAACACTGCCTTTGGATTTTCATAAGAGCGGAGTGTAAGATGTTGTGAAATCTGGGATCCAAATGATATGGAACCAGATTTGCCAGTGCAATGCCAAGTTGTCACATTTCATGTACATGCTTAGAATATGTTTTCACAAATAAACTTAAAGAAATACCTAAGCAAAAGGTGCCTTAACTGTTTCTCAGTTGCAACTAGATGGCCTGATACCACGAAGGACCAACACGATGATGTTGCTAAGATTCTTTTTCTCCCTCTAAATGCTTTATAATGTATTTGCGTATTTAGGTTACAGAAGAACGAGTGTCATAAATGCATGTACCCAACAGTATTTTTATAGTATACTAACAAAAAAAAATATAAATTTGTGTTGCCTTAGAATCTAATAATAGGCTCATTTCAAAGCCCAAAACTCAGATCCAGTAGCAAGAATAGAAACAGAGCTGATAATCTGAGGAACAAGATCTTCTCCATAAACCAGAGACAAAATTTTCCTGCCTTACTTCTTTTTGGTACGGGGGGATCATAGCTGTTAATCTGTACATGGCAGCTTCCCAGATAGGAAGCTAAATGCATATGTGCTCCCACCCCTATTCCCAAAGCATTGCTGGGGATTTGGCACAGAGATCCCAGTATGTGTGTGTGCAGCAGCCTTCCTGTCACTTCTCTTCCCAGTTAGAGCTGTCTTGTTTGGAAGCTGATTTTCCTTCAGCCTCCAAAAGCACCCAGAAAGAGTTTGGGATTTCCCTTGTTGGAACAAGCCATGAATTTTCTGTGATTCTTGAAAAAGTCTGCCTAGTATTCTGCCGCAGGAAGTATCAACAAACCACACTTATAACAATGGAGATCTGCAGCTGCTCACAGGAGTAGGGCGTGCACTGTGGTGCAGCTAGTGATGTGGACTAGAGAAGGACATGAAACTTCCCATGTAAGAGTTAAAAAGGAACAGAGAACCATCACTGCCTCGGGGTAGACAGAAGACTAGTTACAAACAACATATTTTTACCCAGAAGAAAGCAGCAGATGTTCCTGGGACAGCACAGAGAGCATCTGGAGTGATAGATTCTGTAGCTCTGATTTCATGTTAGATGGTTTAGTGTAAGGAGTTAAAATCTCATGACTTACATCAATGAGAAAGACATAAAGCTACATTTTTAACAGACTATTTTTAAACAAAAGGTTGCAAACTTTTAGGGGTTTTTTTTTGTCTTAGGAAATATTTGGAATATGCTGCTTTTCCTCTCCAAACCCCCCTATCTACAACAACAAATGCTTCTATTACCAAAATGGAAATACTAACGCCGAGAGGATCTATGGTTTTCAGATTGTGTGAAAATATGTGGCCACAGACAATTAGTAGAGTATTAGGAACATTTCTTTTCCTTTATTGTTTAAAGACACAGAGCTTGACCCACCACTGTGCTATTCCAATTGTCACTTGGCTGAAATCAAAAGGGTGACACATGCATTTTGGCAATTGCGAGTCAGCCCTGCGTATCTGAAGTGGACACTGCTTTGCCCGCAAGTTAGAACTGCTGTTGTATTTCAGTCCCCGTGACAAACACCAAGATGGTGTGACTAAGAACAAGTGAAAACAGAAAGGGAAAGAGGCACCCAGTGCCTGCTTCCCACCATATCAGCCACTTAACAAAGAAAAGCACTTCTGTTGTGCTCCCCTACACCAACGAGCAGAAGCAGAAGGATGTGCTGAGCCTCGCAGGCTGCTGCTGACCCCACAGTGAAGCTTTTCTAGGAGAGGTTTCCTTCCGGTAACACCAATGTGTCCACTTTGTCTTGCAATGAGGCTTAAGCTGCCTCCTGTTCCTGCAGGGACAAGGTACCCCATCAGCCTCAGCCAGGTGGTCTGGAGTCACAGAAGGGCAGACAGCTACACCAACATGTTTAATTACCTTGCAGAACCAGTAACAAAGTATGCAATTAAGAAATATATACTGTTCCTTGTATGTATAGAAAACTCTTAACGTGGGTTGAGTGTGAACAAAGAGCAACTTACCAAGGAATGAGCATGAACAATAGTGTAGGGTGTTCCACATATCCTACTAGTATTGCACAGTCCTACATGCAATTTACAGGTTGGAATGGTGTAGTAAATAGTTTCAAGGTCTAGTGTTTTGGTATTTTGATGAAAGAAGGTGACAGGCTACCTTTTTCAGAGAGATGATTCTTACTGTAATGTAAAGGGTTGAAACTAGACGGCTATATATGCTGTGTACACTATTACAAAAGCAGAACCATAAATGATATAATCATGTTTCTGTATGAATATAGTGAGAAAAAACACTAGAGAAGGCAAAGTCTGAACAATAGGGTGTTTATATCTTTGTTTTGAGAGAAGTTTGGGTCTTCAATAGGTGTTTATTCCAAGAACTCTGAGGAAATAGGTAATAGACTTTTGCCAAGTAAACGTACACAGCTTTTGCTAACACGCACAAACCAATTAAATCCTATTGAAGAGTTCTTAGCTAATTTTCCAGCAAGTTTTGCTCTTCCATTGACCTGCCCTATCCCTGTGAAGGCCTCTGGTTTTCATAACAACTTTTAAAATGAAGGTATTTAATATTACAGAGAAATGACCTTTCCTCATTTGACTGACAGTTCTTACACTAAGACAGGAAACAAAACCTAAGGCTTTACCATCACCAGCATTCAAGCATCTGGAAAGAACTCCAAGATTTTTTTTTGTTGTTTTTCAGCTGCTTCTGTTCATTCCAGGTGCCAATAAGAAGATTAAGATTTTGCACAAAGTATCAGCACCCTGTGTCTGTCAAGACTCCTCCTTACAGGTGCAAATTCATTTTCATGGGATATTCTGCAAAAGATTTGAAAGAACATTAAGACATTGCCATTAGAAGTAGAGATGGGGGATGCAGAAGGCTTGGCTAAAGCAATAGAGATGAGAACTGATGGGGCCGTGTTGAATCATCTGACTTCCTGTAGCCTTATGCTAATGTTCTTTGTCTTCATCTATCCAGTACAGCATGATTCCTGTGATGCTGTGTGATTAACCGAATGTAAACTCTTAATTAAATAAGAAACTCAGAGATCATTTCACCCATTACACTTATACTAGATTTAGTAGGTATAAACATCTTCTTGCTGCTGCTGCTTAGTATTTTTCCTAAAATTATTATCAGGAAAAAAAATATTTTCCATGTACATTGCACCATGACATTTTTTGTTTGGTAAATTCACATCCATAGCAGCTACCTACTGACTTCAGTGACCAGTTATGTGAAATCATGTAAAATCATTGAACATCAGCAAAACTCAAACAACTGCTTTTACATTTTGATATTTCTATTCCACTAACTTGTAAACATATGGTAGAATTGCTTTTGTGATTATTGCAGAGGAATCACTGATGATTTATCAGGGAGAATCTTATTATTAGTCTTGTCAAGATGACAACTTCATTAATTATCCAGTAGTTTTGTTGATCATTTCATTTCTTCATATGAATAATTTAAAACTTTGATACATGCAGTAATTTTCATGAAAGACCTTCATATTGGTCAGCTTGTCAGTTGCACATAGAAGACTTAAATCCCAAATTAAATATCTAGTGTCCTTTGCAATCTCGGTGAAGTTAATTGAAACACTGTTGCTTTCACCATTTCTAATCCTGCTATAACAGTCTAAAAGAAATTACCAAAATAAAACATCTTATCATCATAAGCAAAATGTTAATTAGTTTTATAGTTTATTTCATTACTACTAAATTTTTGTGACACAAATAATGTTTCCATATGCTATTTCCCATCTATTCCTTATAGCAAAGCAAGCTGAAGAATTAAGAGTAGGGCACTAAGGGACAAGTAATAGATGAGGTAATAAAGTGTTAACTGTTAGAAAGTAGCTCTATATTCCCAGTTCTTGAAAAAGAAACAGAAACAAATCCAGTATCATTTTATTACTATGTCTATGACATGGAATTGCTGAGGACCAATCCCAAATGAAGTCTCAAAAATGAGCTACAGTTTTGAGTTACTGCCTTTGAGCAGCATGAAGATGTGCCTGTTGCTTTTATTGTTGTGTTGGGTACTGGTATGTTCCTCACTGCCACAGTATCTGAAGATGGAGACACCAGTATATTTCAATACATCTTCATCTTTCCAATACTTATCTGTGAAGCATTTTTTTTTTTTTTTTTCCCCTCTGAGGGATGAGGGATAATGCAACGTAGTCCCATCTTATAGACACAGAACTGAGTAAAACCAATTTTTGTCTTGCTAAATTTGCAGTGTATTTATGACCAGAGATTGTTTTCAAACGGTGATAAATAGAAACTGAATTTTCCAAATATGCCTCTTAGCCAAATTAAGCACAATAAATATTTAGCCTAGGAAATAATGAAATGCACATAGACTGTCTATTCAGATCATAAATTAATATGCACATGCTAAGCATACAAATTCAAAGTTTTCCACAAAACTGTTTCCTTAAGTGGTTACAGATCTGACAGAGTACCTGGGACGGTTGGTCTCTGATCAGCTGCTTCTTGTTAAAGTCCTGCATTATCTGTCTGCATAGAAGCAGGCAGACAAGATTTATGATGAGCTTCTTTTAACTAGCAAATGAAAGATTTTCAAATGTTCTAAATATGAAGAAAAAGGTAAAATGAAAAAATCGGACAATTTTCTTTTAAGAATGAAAATACACATTTGTATGGAAATGAGTCAAATATGGTAATGGGATTAAGTCATCTAGAAATGTAACATCAAGAAACAGTGGTTAAAAAATTTGTCATATGCTACAATCACCTATGGTATCATAGGTAGAGAAAGGCACGCTCAACACTTTATTGGAATAAGCTTTGAGATTCTAGACTTGGTTGCTTTCCAGTGCAAGGACTCATTGATTCGTCTCATGCTGTATACCCAGATTATCAGAGAATTAATTCTCTTTTGAAGAGATCAGTATCTTAAGGGATACCCCACAGACACACACGTCTGAAGTCAGTAGATCATTTTGGAAGTTCTAGGTGATTAGTGGAACACCATTCAAATACAGCAGAGGGGCTGTGATATTTTATTTCTAGCTGCCATTTTGGCCAGTGTGCTTTTAATACCAATCTTTGTCAGATATAAATGACCTCTAGAGCTGTATGCATATAGTATAATGCAAAATTAGCTCAGATTATTCAAATCTGAGTTAAGGATAGGACCACAATCGTATCCCAGAGAGAAAGAGAAAATGAAGGAAAACCTTGCTTACCTACGCCCAGCTAGGCTGATCAACATGTGCTCGGAGAAGATCAGCAAGTCCAATAGTCAAACTCATCAAAATATACGTTCCTGAATAGGAGTCAGAGATAATCTTCATGCAACATTTCTTAAAGTAGCACTTTTCTTCATAGTTCATCTGTACTGTGAGGATGGGTTGTATGCTATGCTGGGGAGAGTTAGCCTTCTTCACTTAATGGAGCTGTGGGAACACCCGGTTGGTTAACAGCACCTGTGATTTTCATAGGAATCATTTAGGCCTTTGTGCCTTGTGTACTTATATAGGTCAGTGGGACTGGAACTTTGCCAGACTCAGGTCACTTCCAGAAGTAAGTACAAAGCTCTACTAGCTCGGTGTACTCAGTTCAGTAAATATTTTTGGTATTGAGGATACTGATTGACTGGTGAAGCTTATATGGTCAGATCAATATCTTCCCTGGGAAAGAGGTTTCATAATTTGCATTTGCCTTTTCAGTTCCTGAAAGATCTGAGAGGGTGTTTAACATTTTGCCCTTTTTCTTTTTGTTTTTTTTTTTTTCTTACAAAATTTATGCTGTCAATTTATTCTCTCTGAAGTGTAACTTATGTGACTAGTGCTGGAGTTGCATGGAATAACATACCTATTGGCCTTGTCTTCTGTCAGGTGATGTACAGTTCAAAATGCTTTCACTTCTAGCCTAACAAGTATGGTGCCTTTAGTAATGCCATTCACTGTTCAGTCAAGCAGTCTGATGGCAATCATTATCCTTACTCCTCCGTCATCAACCACCACTAACACCTGGATTGCAGGAAAGGCACTGCTGTCCCTCTCAAAGAATGCAGTGCTGCTGTGCTATTGTTCTAGGGAGGGAATTCATCATTACTCATCCAGGTGTTAATATAATTTTTCATGTCATAGTACATATGCAGAAGGATATTAGGGTGTTTGTTGATGATTACTTTGAGCAAGACAAGATGCAAAAGGAAATGGATTCTACCAGTGTGAAACATTTTATTGAAACATAGCTAGTTACATACGTGATATAATACACCTCTAGGAGTGTTACAAATAGATGTGTGACTTCATACAATATGCTTTCCAATATGAGAATATTCAAAATAATAATTTTCAAAGCTACAGAAATACAGCAAACCCATACTTTAATTTTTGAAGTTTTAGACTTCAATGAATTTTAACGTTTTGCTAACATGCAGAACACCTTATATAGTTCATGAGACTGGAGAAGCAGAACTATGCTCATCTTGGCATGTCATGCACATATGACAATTACTTTGCAAGTGAAAGCAACTTTTCTACATCTTTTATTTTAATGGGAAAGAGATTAATATTTTTCAGTTTTAATCAGATACAGTTTGAATGGCAATCTCTCATACCACCTTTGTCTCCTGATAATTTTTGTTTTTCTAATTAAATTATAGAGGTGCAGGAAGATACCAGGAACTATACAATTTAGCTGATCAAGATAAGGTAATGAATAAACAGAGTAATATTCAAAGCAAACTGTTTACAGACAGAAGGTAAACAATGATTATAAAAAGACAAATGTATACTTAGTGAAATAAATATTTCCCTGAAATAAATTTCCAATATTTCTTTAATCTGTTATTTAAAACATTCTAAGCTGTAAAAAAGAACTCAAGAGAAACTGGTAAAATATATTACCCTATTAAAAATAGGTAAAAAGACAAAACAAAAAAACTTAGAACTAAAATGTCTATTATTTATTTATTTTTTAATATTCAGGAAATGAAATTATATAAACTTTGTTTTGGTATTACTATATATAAATGTTTGATTTAAAAAAACCCCAAACAATCAAAACGATAAATACAAACAAAAGACACCCACAAACCATCAACCTAAGCATATGTTGGGAAGTGTTTTCTTCTTCTATTTGTAATCAGCTGATAAAGGAAAAAGATATTTTTAAAAATTCTTTGATCTGACTTTTTATACTCTCTAACATTAAACAGCATAACTTGCTTTTAAAGTGACCACCACATGGTGGAGTTATTCTAATCCATGGAATCATACACCTGTAGTTCCTAGCACAGGAGGTATGAATACAATGGGATAACGTGGTGATCCTGACTGGAAGCAGGCATTGCTATGGCATTTTTCTGTGCAATTTAACCAAATAGGCCTGCAGGAAGCTGCAGCCACTCAACCTAATTCATATACTTATCATGGCAGCAGTAACCTCCACTGCAGTAGTTCAAAATCCTCACAGTACTACGGTAGTCCTCCAGTTGGAGTACTTTTACGCTAATGTGATATGCTATCCTACAAAAGGAACTTATTTTTAAATGCAGGTGTCTTCATGGATAATTCAGGATAGAGGGGGAAAGACTTAAGCAGTTTATACATTGTTGAGTGACAAGAATTTTGCTTTCAACAAAATCATTATCTTTCTAGAGTTTCCAATTTCCAAAAGAGTATTGCTAGCAAAAATCAGATTTGGAATTCATGAACCAAGGAATAATGAATGCTGTATTTTTCTATTCTGATATTCAGAACTTGATTTGTTTAGATGTATGTATGTATATATGCATATATATATATTTATATTTGTTGTATGAATAGCTCCTTCAGAAAAACCTAGGAGAGGAGAGATTTGTTCATCAATTTGATTTTACGTGGACCCACACAAATTCTTCAAACTCACATGAAACACCTTAACATCAATAGCATTTTGCAATCCCAGGCAATCTAAGCAAAGATTAAATGTAATGAAAACATAATTGCCTAAGTTCATGAGGGGAGAATGAGCTCCCTAGACCAAGTGCTAGATAACAAGTACACCCCCCACCCCCCCAAAAGTAATAAAAAATCCACTGTCACATACACCTGTTAAAGCAATAATGATATAATTATTATCAATGACCTTGATGACAGGACAGAGTGCCTTCTCAGACAGTTTGCTGATGACATGAAACTGGGAGGACTGGGTGATTCACCTGAAGGCTCTGTGGCCATTCATCAAGATTTGGACAGACTGGAGAGATGTGCAAAGAGGAACCTAATGAGGTTCAACAAGAGCAAGTGCAGAGTCCTGCACCTGGGAAGGAACAATAAAATGCACCAGTACAGGGTAGGAGGCAGTCTGCTAGAGAATTGCTCCATGGAAAAGGACCTTAGAGTCCTGATAGACAGCAAGCTATCCATGGGACAACAATGTGCCTTTATGGCCAAGAAGGCCAATGGTATCCTGCGGTGCTTAAAGAAGAGTGTGTCCAGCAGATCAAGGGAGGTTCTCTTCCCCATCTACTCTGCCCTAGTAAGACCTCACCTAGAGTATTGCATCCAGTTCTGGGATCCCCAGTTCAAGAGAGACAGAGATCTACTTGAGAGAGTCCAATGGAGGGATATGAGGGTGATTAAGGGGCTGGAACACATGCCTTACAAGGAAAGGCTGAGACACCTGGGGCTTTTTAGTCTGGAGAGGAGAAGACAGAGAGGGGATTTAATTAATGTCTATAAATAGATAAGGGCTGGGCATCAAGAAGGTGGGAACAACCTCTTTTCACTTGTGCCTTGTGATAGGATGAGGGGCAATGGATTCAAGCTCGAGTACAGGAAATTCCACCGCAACATGAGGAAGAACTTCTTTATTTGTTGTAGAGCATTTGAATAGACTCCCCAGAAAGTTTGTGGAGTTTCCTTCTCTGGAGACTTTCAAGACCTGTCTGGATGCATTTCTGTGTGATTTGCTCTAGTTTTGTCCTGCTCTGTCAGGGGGGTTGGACTCGATGATCTTTGGAGGTCCCTTCCAACTCCTAAGGTTCTGTGATTCTGTGACACTGCTTTATGTGAATGGTTTGTAGAGAAAAAAGTCCTTTACTGGAAAACATTACCATGATTCTTCCTTCCAGAGGGTCTCCTTTGTTGCCTGTTATTTATTGTATATGTTGTGTCTAAACTTGAGCACTAACCCTGAAAACACTTACTTGCCTTCCTGGCTACTTGCATCAGTGATCCTATTGACTTAAAAAGCAGGATTGTGTCATTAATAATAGTGGAATTTGGCATTTCATCTTCATCTGTTAAACACAAAAGATAATTCTTCTAGTTGTACAACACTTTCAGGAAGCTATTAGAGGAAAACTATCTAGCAGCAACCATTTCTGATCTACCAGCTTAAAAAAAGTAAACAAAATTTATTCCCATCTAGGCCTCATTTAACTTCAATTTGAACTTGTCCTGACCAGAAAATAAATGGCCTGTGGAGTCTGGACTTTTGCCTACTTGAAAAAGCTTGTGTGTGTTAATATGTGTGTGTGTGTGTAGAAATATGATTTATGAAAGTATTGATTTTTTTTGTTAAATAATGAATTAGATGTCCTACCACAATATTATTTATCAAACTTTTTTGTCATATAATTAAATTGTCACATAATGGATTGCAGCCATATAGATTCATTAAATATTAAAACCTACATATGACACAGTTCACTTTTCCTTTGGCTAACAACATATTTCCACTGTTCTTTTTCATTAAGGTCAACAGTAGCTATTCTTCAACCTTATCATAGGACTTGCAGTATCTGTTTTCTAAGGTTAGAAAATAGATGGCAAGCAAAGCCATGAGGCTTGTAAGTTTACTTATTTTCAGTTTGGAAGCTGATTCCTCTTGGTGATCCTACATCTGCGCAGTAAACTTTAATTGTAATGTCTAATGGACGGACCTTTTTGCCATGGCGACATTCCTCAGTTGTCTTCAGGTGTGAAATGAGCAAGTCTGCTGAACTGTAGTATACAGGTTAGAGTGAGATGTGAGTTCTTTTGGAGATAAATATTTACTGACGTCTGGGTGTGACTAAATTTTCAGCCTGTAAGCAGGGACCAAGAAAAGAACTCAAGAAATATTTTATCTCACAGTACCACATTTGAAAATACAAGGTGAAGAGAAAAAAAGCAATGTTCACCATCGTCTTAAAAGTATCTCTTAATGGAGTATCAAATATATTAAAATTGAAATGTTTTAATCCACACTGGAAGAGATGTAAGTAGATAAACTGTCAAGCAAAAGTAACTAGAAATTATGTTTGAGAAAGAGAAGAGGAAGTGGATCAGATAGCAAATAAAATTGCATCCAATGAAAGGCACTAAGACCACTTTCAAGAATGAGTTCTTGTTCAAAAAAGGACTAAAGAAGCTCTAACTGAAGAGAATGTTTCGAGTATACATTCTTTGCACATTATTGCACTTGAGTGCAGAATTATCTTCAACTAAGAGCAACCCTAATGATCTTCCATCTGGCAATATTCCTGACTCAAACGGTAGTGCTTCTGAAAAATCATATGAAAACAAAAAAAACCCAACCAAACAAAAAGACTCACCAAAACAAACACACGCACACACACAAAACCAAACCCACAAACAAACAAACAAAAAACCCACAAAAACCACACACACAAACCAGAAAAAAAGTAACCTAACTGTAGACATGTTTTTAATAAGAACTCCTTACCCTAGTTATTTTGTAATAATAAATTATCTGTTCTGGGAGTATGGCACTTCACTGCCCAGGTATAGTCACCATATTGAGGTCATATTTCTCTTTTCTGCTTGTTCGGTTCTGCATGATGTATTAAAAACATATCTTTCTTCTCTCCTCCTCCACAAAAAATAGTTTGGGATGTGTCAATTTTTTGAACCATCGATGCCACACTATGGCCTGGGTTTTTTTTACCATGTCATAAACCTTACAAGCAGTCTGATTATTGCATTCCCAATATTGCTTCATTTTCTTCTGCCTTCAAAGTCCATTATCATTTATGACATTGTAACATGAACTTTAATTACTTGTAACTGGTGTCTCACTAGGGTTTTAGAACAAACTAATTTTTTACTCTACCTTTAGGGAAAAGAACACGACCAAACTTTAATATATACCGTGGCGTATAAAATGTATATGATAAAGCTGGCTATATCCCACCTAAGGATCTAAATTGCGATTCCTCTTACATAGTTTTACAAGCCTGCAACGTGGATGTCAATGTCTGAGCTAGTTACCTCAAGTTTACTTCTAGTCAACAGGGATAAACAGGCACTTCCAGAGGCATAAGATTAATTCACTTGCTCCCTTTTAAATGCCTCCACTGATTTTAAAGGAAGTCTAGACTACCAAGGCATTTTGTAATAATGGATAACAGTTTCCTCTATATCATCTGTATCATCTGTTGTGGGAGACAATATGCTGCACTGACTCTGTGAGGCCATTGTTATGCTCATATTATAGATGTGTCTATATTGCTTGTTAAATACTGGACAGTGCAATATACAGAAATACTTCCTTTACATACCTAACAAGCTATTTCTAAAGAGAATATCCTTTACTTGGCATATATACAAGTATATGAATATGCACGTACTGATGCACCCAATGAAAAAAGATCTTTACAGCATCGTCCTAGACCAAATACACTTGCTCTGTGGTTTCATTGTAGGTCTACCATCTTAGCTAAAATAAAAACAGTTTTAAAATAGGAGACTGAAGCAGTTATGACAACCCATGCATGATTATACTTTGGTGAAAAAGCTAACAGTTTGATGAATGATGATTTTAAGTCCCCAAACTGAAGATACAGGGGATTGCTAGACTATGTAAATGTTGGAGTGGGATTTTTTTCTGAAAAAAAAAAGAAAAGGCGAATGTCCTCAGACTAGAAGTCATATGCTTTTGTAGGGTTGTGTATTTTGAATGTCTATGGCTTAGGTCATGGAAAAGCAAGTGTTTTGTGGGTTCACGAGGTTTTTCTTAGATACGAGATCTGTATAATCTGCTTTCTTGTTCTGTTTTTCTGAGTGTGTTTTATTATTTTCTGTAAGAAAATGCCTATGGGCCAGTTTCAGTGCATAAGGTTAACATTCATTGTAATCCTGAGATGCACAGAAACAGAATCTTAAAGACCCTAAATATTCTGATATTTCAAATCTGTACTTTGCTCTTACATATTCCACATCAAAAAACTTTATGTGGCCTTATTGAGAAGTAGGACATCTCTTTTCCAGTTTCCTTTGTGCTCAGTCGTCTTCTTTTTTTTTTTTTTTTTTTTTTAATGCTTGAATGCTTGCATTCTACATGACCTATTCTCAGTAAGCTTCTGGAAAATCTTGAATCAAGGCTGACAGTTTTCCAGTAAATGACTATTCTGATGAGATATAGTCAGTCTTAAATACAAAGAGCTAACATTTTTCAGAAAGATTTCATAGTTCCCTTTCTTTTCAGTCAGCAATTCAAAAGATATTGCTGCTGCCCATCCTGGTGTGACTACAAAAATCTTCTGTGTATTTTATTATCTTTTTATATTTGTTTTTTTTTTGTCAGTTAACATACACAACTGCACACCAGAGCAGGTTCCCATATGTAAGAACCATGGTGAATTTTTTCATCTGCTAGATAGGAACCTTTTCACCTATAGCTTTGGTGGTAGCTGTTTCTTTCCTTGTGAAATAACTGTGAAATAATTGTACAGGAGTGAACAAGCTGCTGGAAGAAATAAAAGTTTATCCTGAATCATAATTTTTTCTTTAGACAATCTTCTCTGAATTTTTTTTTTTTCCCTGCTATTTCCATTTCTAATCTTCAAAATCTGTGATCCCTTCTCACCGCAAGTCTCACTAACTTCTGACCTGGTCTATACTAGCCTCAAAACACTGGCAAGTATTTTTTTTTCTAATTTTTCAGTGGCTCATTTTTATGAAAGGATTCTGACCTCTTGCAGCAACTTTTCTCCTACACAACGTACAATTATGTAGAATATGAAGTGCATGCTACTTTATGAGATTTATATGCCAGCACAGCTGAAATTTGAATTTTCTGGGATCAGTGCCCTAGAGAATGAAATCATTACAGGAAGTGCGGTACAACCAGAAGCTTCATTAAGGTAGTATGGGAAGAGTCGTAGGAGGTGTTTAAAAATGTACTGAAGGGTCACCACCCCCTCATCTTGGTGCCGCAGCACTAAGAGAGTAGTGCTGGGCCTGCTGCAGACTTTGGAAGGGAAAAGGGTGAGGGCCAGGGGGGACTGGGGCGGCCCTTCTGCCTTCAAACCCATGTGTGGCTGGAGCACTGTTTTCCTTCAACCTGCTTTGAGTGGAAGCGTGAGCCTTAGGCTGCTTGCTGATGGGTTTCCCTGCAATGCCTGTGAAAGCCAGTGCTTGCAGCCTCATGGCAAATCAGCCAAGCTGTTGAACTGTGAATTGTAATTAGCAAATTATCTTCCAGAAAAACAGTATGAGAAATGGGGCTAAAGAAGTATTATAAACTGTTGTGCAGCCTCTTAAGAGTAAATGAATTTTCTCAGTTAATATGCAGGACACTGATGTATGGACCATGCTCTCAACTTCTAATTTACTATTTAATTTTAATCTTGGTTTGTTTCTGTTCTCTTGAAACAGCCTGCTTAAAAATAAAATGGGATTTTGAGTATATTTTTCATGATACTGTACTGCTGGCTGTTCCTTTGGTAAATTAATGTTAAAATAGAGTTTTTGATATGTTTACTGCTAAATCATTAAGTATCACACCTCGCCTATTAGATACCTGGCAAGCAAGGTATTAGATAAATGTAGATAGACAAGATTATTTTCCATTCCCATTAGATTCTAAAGCCAGTCTGCATCTACTGCCTCACTAAAGTTGCTGTAGTAGGTGATGGGATAGATATTTTTATTCTTTTTTCTTTATGCTGTCACTTTCAATTGATGCTAACTAGTGTGAAGTATATAACTGCCAATTCTTAATACATCGTAAAATCCAAAGTCTAAATTGCACAGGGAGAAAAATGATTAACTTTCTTGCATCTTTTGCTGTACTTCATACATATTTTTAAATGTTACAGTATGCTGCTAAGTATGCTTTTGGAAGTATTCTTTGTATGCTGTTTATTATCCAGTGATACTAAATATTGTTGAACAAACATTTATTGGATGATACACATATAAGAATTAGTCTAGAAGGTTTCCTAGAATACAATTTTTTTGCCCTTGGCTTATTGTTTGGGAAATGATGGAAAAACATATGGACATGTATCAGTACATGCATGGGTAATTTCAAGTGTTGCTTCACACTTGAAGTGTGAGTCAATCTATTATGCAAAAAAAAAAATTACACTTTTGATGAGGCCAGAAATGCCAGTGGGAAAATAGTGGTATTTTATTAATAATTCTTGTTTGTAATTATTCCTGTAATAAAACATTAACAGAACGTGAAAAAATTATCTGTAAAAGATAACCCTTCCAGAAAACCTTGGATAACTACAGTAAGGATTCATTTATGATATGTAATTTATGATTTTATGATATGTAAAAGTTTCAAAAGTAATCTGAGAAACTCTATAGCTTGAGTACTTAAATACCATTTAAATAGCATCAGTGTCACACATATATAATTGCCACAAACCCCCACCCTGTCCCATATCCCCATATTAGTTCTTTCATTTAACTGAAACTGGGAAAACAACCTACACTGCATTCAAATAAAGATAACAAGCAAACTTCGGTTTTGGTGAGAAAAGAAAAAAGTATGGGATCTGGGCTCTTGCCTTCTGAGCAGGCTTCTAGTTTCTGATTTTAAAGACTAGTGAAATAATAAATTATTGAGATGTTTATGGTCTGCATTTGACTTGGTGTTCTGTATAAGAAGCAATACATTCCTGTACCACCCTCAGAGATGCACAGTGTAAAAAAGCATGCCTCAGAGTTAGGTTTCTTTGTTGCTGGGATTTTTAGGTGAGTTGGGAGTTTTGGTTTGTCTATTTTTTTTTTTTTTTTTTTTTTTTTTTTTTTTTTTTTTTTTTTTTTTTTTTTTTCTTTTTTCCCATCTGCCACATTTGTTCTATCCACTGGGACATGTCCCAGCTGGCTCTTTGAGGCGGAAGAGGATGTGTCTTATCTGGTCATATTAAAAATGGGGGTTGTAGTTTTTGGAACAGATACCACACCTTTACTATTTTTTTTAATTAATTTTATAGAGAATTAAGAACATATATGTCTCGATACACATTAGAAATAAGACTGGTAAAATCTACCTGCAGCAGCAGCACGTAGACTGTGTGTTGAATTGCACAACTAGTTTGGGCAATAAAAGGATTTAGTTGGAAAAAGACGTGCGGATTATAGAGGCTACTTGAAAGCATATGTTTCTTCCATCATGGGTCTTTTCATGGCTGCAAAGTCCATCATTATGTGAACGTAACTACATATGTACAAGATCCCTTACATCACATTAGCCAGATCCTAAATGATCTTCCTTGATCTTTGGCAATTATTTTTATCACTATTTTTACAATTACTCATCATTTTCATTTATCTTTATTAGCTTTGTTGGTATCAAATTGTTTTGTTTCACTCTTTTTTTCATCTAATTTCTCTTCCTGAACTTTGTACCTGTTCACATAAACATCAACTGATTTTGAAGATTATCGTGGTACTAAATGCACTATCTGGATTTAATTCAAGCAATTATCATAGAATGCCCCAGGTTGGAAGGGACCTCTAAAGGTCATCTAGTCCATCCCCTCTGCAGTATGCAGGGACATCCTCAACTAGATCAGGTTGCTCAGACTAGGTCAGGTTGCTCAGAGCTCCATCAAGCCTGACCTTGAATGTCTCCAGGGATGGGGCCTCCACCACCTCCCTGGGCACCTGTTCCAGCGTTACACCACCCTCAGAGTAAAGAACTTCTTCCTGATGTCCAATATTAATCTAACCTTCATTAGTTTAAAACCATTGCCCCTCATCCTGTTGCTACATGCCCTTGTGAATAGTCCCTCGCTAGCTTTCTTACAGGTACCCTTCAGGTACTAGGAGACCTCTAATAGGCTTCCCCAGAGGCTTTTCTTCTCCAGACTGAACAACTCCAAGTCCTTCAGCCTGTCTTTGTAGGAGAGGTGTTCCAGCTCTCTGTTTTTGTGGCCCTCCTCTGGACCTGCTCCATCAGGTCCATTCCTTCTTGGAAGGCTGGAATCTGGAAATATGATACAAATATATTGTTTATTCGCTTTGCATGGCAAGGTTTTGGTAGCAGAAGCTGCTAGAAGCTTCCCCTATGTCCAGTAAAGCCAATTCCAGCCAGCTCCATGATGGACCCGCTGCTGGCCAAGGCTGATCCCATCAGTGGTGGTGGTAGCGCCTCTGTGATAGTAAATTGAGGAAGGGATTAAAAAACCTGCACAATTGCAATTGGAGAGGCATGAGCATATGTGAGAGGACCTGTGGTCCTGTGGAAAGAAGAGCCCATGCTGGAGGTGGTTTTCTGGCAGGACTTGTGATCTCATGGATGGGACCCATGCTGGAGCAGTCTGTTCCTAAAGGACTACACCCCAGGTCCTTTCCAAGGACCCACGCTGGAGCAGTTTGTGAAGAACTGTAGCCTGTGGGGAGGACTCACACTGGAGAAGTTCACAGAGGACTGTCTCCCATGGCAGGGACCTTACAATGGAGCAGGGGAAGATTGTGAGGAGTCCTCCCCCTGAGAAGGAAGGAGTGGCAGACACATGTGATGAACTGACTGCAACCCCCATTCCCCATCCCCCTGTGCCACTGAGGGAGGAGAAGGTAGAGGAAACTGGGAGCAAAGTTGAGCCTGGGAAGAAGGGAGGGGTGGAGGGAAGGTGCTTTAAGACTCTACTTTATTTCTTGTTATCTTACTTTGATTTGATAGATAATAAATTAAACTAATTTCTCCAAGTCAAGTCTGTTTTGCCCATGATGGTAATTGGTGAGTGATCTCCCTGTCTTTATCCCGACCCACAAGTCTTTTGTTATACTTCTGTGCCCTGTCCAGATGAGGAAGGATGTGATAGAGTGGCTTTGGTGGGCACTTGGTGTCCAGACAGGGTCAACCCTTGATATATTGAAATCAGGGAAATCTCCAAAAGTTGTGATTAAGAGCTATTTCAGTGGGATAGTTTTGAGTGGATATTTCAGAAATGTTAAAATTCTTCCATAATTCTGTAGGGTACAGAAGTTATTAAGCTATTCCAGGAAAAATGTGTTATTTCCTGTATCCTAGAATTTTTGTCAAAGAAATATGTGAGAGAAGATTTCTCCTGCTGGGACAGTGAAAAGGGGATGAATTGCAAATGTGGGGAACGGTGATAGTATGTCCCTCACAAAAACATTGTACCAAGACAAAAGCAGTTCATAACTCAGTAAATCTGAGGCCACCTTAAACTTTTTAGAAGTGATTCTGAATTTACTTCAGTGTAAATGACTAGCTCTTGCATTATGATGAGTTGGTATTAGAAGACATTTATGCAAAGTCATATGGGTGGAAAATAATTTAAAAGCTTTAATCCTCAAATTGAGTAGAAATATTGCTCTTAGCCCCATGGTTTTAGTGTCAGTAAGAGTGGGAAAAATCTTTCCAATGTATGTGGTAAATCCTATTACAAATCTGGTACAGGCACCACACTTTGCATACTGCACAAGTTCTCCAGCTATACTTTAAATAGATCTGAGTTCACAGTACCCAGAAAAAGCATAGTACCCATGCTGCAAAACTGAGCTTTGAATTTTATACTTTTCAAACTGACTACTAAATAATTGACTACTTTTCAAATTGACTACTAAATAAAAAAAATAAAATAAAAAGTTATTTAGGAAGCTACACTGGAAGGACTTCATTATCTAAGCCATTTTTAGTAATGGAAATTGGATCCCTAAATCATGTGGTTTCTGTTGAAAATTTTGCTTCAGAGTCCCTCAGTAGCTGAAGGGATGTGGGGAAAGTTGGATGGCAAGACATTTTAATTGCCACTGCCTTTGAGATGGTTTTGGTAGCAGTCTGTACCTTTTGCATGATTGCATGTTGCATTCTGAGAAAAGGAGAACCAGTTTTGTGATGCTTTTGCAGAGAAACAGAATTTGTAGCTTTCATGACAAGGGAACTCTCGGCTCTTTTGCCATTATGAAGGACAACGAGAGTGCAAACCTATACTGTCTTCAGTTCATCGTGATATAAATACATTAACTTCATATTTCTAGTGTGTGTATACATTTTTTTTTTTCTCGTATACAAGTTTTCTTTTTTTCCCCCATTTTGTAAATGTTTATTATTCTCATGCAACTACTGTAGGATTCTTGAGTGATGTTATAATCGTATTTGTATAAGTTGGTGAATTTTTCAGGGGAACATTTGATTTTGATTAATAAGAAGCAAATTATATATAAAAAAAATGCACTTCTTACACAGAGTGGGGGGCTGTTTGTGTGCTGTTTGTTAGTGTCTGGTTTTGGAATAATGATGTCAAAATAACCAACCAGAATTTTAAGAGTTTACTAACATGACTTCTTTTCTAAGCTAATCAAATGAAACAATAGTACAAGTAAAAAAGTGATGTTGTTTTGGTGAAGTGACTAAAGGTATTTCTCTATTATTCCAAGGCAGCTGTCTTCTCATTACTAGTGGTAAAGAGAAAGAAAAATACACATCTGCAATTTTCCTCCTGAATTATATGGCTTTCCAGGCTGAAACACAGATGATCAGTGAAAATCCTGGTGATCAGTAATTATGTTCAGCACTTCAAGGGTTTGCACAGATATGTTAATAATCCTATTAATCTTCTTCCTTTATATGTAAATCTGTAGCCCAGATGTTGCATCATTTGCAAATCTTGCAATTAAAACATTTTATAACTTGCAGTTATGCAAAGGGGCAGTAGACTGGAAAATAGGTAAAATTGCTTGGCTAGGACATTACCATGGCAACACACTGACCTCCGTTCAATTAGTTACAACTGAAGATCCAGCTATTAATTATAATGGTCAGAAAAGGATATAATCTGAATCTCTTTTTACCTTTTTAATATGGACATTTCTCACTCACCATAAATCTCTTGACTTTAAGAGACAAAGCTCCAGGCCTGAAGCATTAAAAGTGATAGTGCTTAAAACTGATGGAAAGTGAAGGACAGTAAAGGAATCTCATTTATAAGCTGTATTCAAGGTACATCTTTAACTTTTTGTAGTCTAAGCACTCTGTCAGGCAAGCTTCAAAGCGAATATTCATTATTGCTTATTTTAGCTATTGAAATCTACATTATACGTGCCAGCAATTATCTCTCACTTTAGATAGCTACTGTTAATTAGGGCCAAACTAATCACCATGGGACTTGTGGAAACAGATAGATGCCTCCCTTTGTCAGAGTTTTACATTCTGCTGTAGCAAAGTTATTATTTTCTTGGCATGTTATCAAAGGAAAGTTATCTGTTAATTATAGAAGACATTCCACTTTCTGACACTGGAGCAATCATACAGCAGTGCTCTGTCTGGACAGTGCCTTGGTGTAGGATTGTTTTTTGGGAGGTTGTGCAAGGTACACTGCCTCAGCACATCCTTTCACATCACTCAGAAAAAATGCAAATTATGACCGTCTCATGTATTGAAATTATTGTTGGGATTTTAGTGTCCAATAGTTAAAAAACTAAATTTATTTTTTGTTTTCTGGTTAGCTCCACAATATTCTACTCAGTAAACAGAAGACCAGGTACTCAACACAGTGACTTCTTCTTCCTTCCCCCTCAAACTACAATATGTTCAATATTCATGTAATCAATGCTGATATGTATTTGTAATCTGTAGTTATTTATAGGATGTGAGGGGGGGTTGTTATGAGTCTTTTTTTGGTGGTGGTGGTTGGAGGTGTTTTGGGGTTTGTATTTATAGAGGGATTTTTTCCATTTGTTTGGGTTTTGGTCTGGGGTTTGTGTTTTGTTTGTTTGTTTGTTGTGTTTTGTTGTTGTTGTTCATTTATTTGTTTAAATGCTTTGCCCTGATAATTAATGCTGAAAGGCAGACAAGTGAGCAGAATGGCCTGGCTGGGAATAGAGTCTCAAAATCACTGGACTGGGCAAAAGTTTAGCTAAACACAAAGGCCTGGCAAAATATGTGACTACTCTGTAACTGACTTCCAGCAGTTCTGGATTAGACCCCTATAGATTGAAGTGTGCATTTAAATATGTATCTCTTGTGTAATAGCCGCCGAGAAATCTCACCCCAGAAGGTGTTTGTGCATTTTTCATGATAGACATACCCTGCACAGATGGCGAGTGTATAAATTTTTGCAACCCTGTGCAGGACTCTGATAGGAAACAAGAAGAACAGAGCACTGTGATACCAAATATTCACTGAAAAAAATTTTGAGGTGATCCTTATACAAGATGCAAATTTGTGCTTCTTAGACCAAAAAAAGGACAGTAAACTTTTCTTAGAAATCATAATTACATTGCACAGAGTGATGGACAAATACAGCAAGTTCAGAACCCCTTTTATCATGTGCCTCTGAGGCCCTTTCCTGCAAGCCTGCAAGGAATTTACCTGTGCGAGTAACCTTATTACCAAGGTCTACTTTGCAGTTATTTAAGGAAGCATATCAAACCTGTAGCTTGAAGACAAAGCATGATACATTCCCCTGTTTATCATAGAGGTTCCCCTATATATATAGCAGCCTGTGGTCATTGTATAGTAAGTGGGTCAAAGAGCATAATTCATTGCTAAACAGTCTTCAGAATATTTGTGGTCCAGGACTGAATACAGAAACTGTAACTTTACATCCTTCTTCCTCACCCTCCGCCCCCCTCCTTTCCCCAAAAGGAGATATAACAAAATGACTTGTTTGAGGGTTTTTTTCATTGTTGATTTTTGGTTTGGTTTTTATTTTCCGTTTTAAACCACATTTAACTCCCTCTTCTCCATCAAAAGGTGATGCATACTCTGTATCAGTCAGGGTGTCTGAACAAAGCTCTCTCTGAGCTTCTTAGAATTATTTTAATAACATACCCTTTCTTACTATTTTAAAATGAAGGTAAATAATAAACAAAGGGATAGTCACTTCAAGGAAGAATTTGCAGTTCCTCTGAGGGAAAGACACATACCTATCCCAAAATGCAAGTTAGTCAGCTTTATGAGTCATTCACATAAAAGATAAGACAGCCCAATGAAGTAGTTGGGGACAAAAAGGTTGAGAAGAGAAAGAACATAATTGTTAAACAACCTTCTGAACCACAGAAAAGGCCATTTCTCTGCTTTCCAGTATAATCCTCAGCTTTTCTTTGCAAAAGTACATCTGTACAATTTTATTCTCACTGTCTAGGCTTCCTGCCGTAGCCATTTGATTGTATATACAGAAAAATTTATGTTCTGGATCAGAGCACTGGATTTTGGAGGGTAGTGTCTGGCACTAGGCAAATTTACTATTAAATTCCACTGAGTCAGCAAACTTACTATATCATGTAGGTTATTTCTGCCTACTTCTACTTGGATTGAATTTAATGTTTCCCACTCTTTCCATGAGATATATATTCTGATTGAGTTTATTTTCTCTATGTTCTCTAAAAAACGAGTCTGGGATATCCAAACACTTTAAAAGTATCTGGTCTATATTTAATCAATATCCTTTTAGGCATTTAAATGTTTTCATGATGTCCCTTTTAACCATCTGTTCAGAGCCAATAAACCAACTCGATTGTTTCTTTTTCAGTGGGTCATTTTGTAAGCCTCACGTTATACAGGATAGAAGCTGAGAAATGAGAAGTTCAGATTCAGAGCATCAAAATAAGGTAAATTTGGGCTCCAGGAGTAAAATAATGGCTAGACCCTATAACTTTCTTACATATATGTCTCTTATTTATTTCCATTGGCATAGTTATATGGGTACTCACCTGATTAACTGTTTAAAATAGTGTATTTATAAGGAAACAGATTGTCATACTGTTGAATCTTGATATTCTTCATGCTTCCACTTTAAGTGCTTTGTCAGAGTTTGAAAGGTAGACAGCAGAGGTTATGTCTATTTTAGCAAAGAGATGGAGAAAATCCTGTCATCTGGCCCTGCTGATAAAAGGCATAGCACAGTTTTTTCCATATGGTTAATTTCCCTCTTTTCCTCTCTTGTCCCTTTCCTCCCAAAACGGAGAGGCTTGGTCTCTTCCGCTTGTGGAGAGAGGTTCTTGATCCATGATAGTCCCTCAGATTATCCCTGAGTATTTTCTGGATAAAACTAGTCAGTACAGGCCAACCGTGTGTCAAGAGAGTGCCAACAACATGTATCATCGCATCCTAGAGCTGGCCTGTTTGGTTTTTTTGGTCATGGGTGTAGCTAAACAATTTTATAATCTATATCAATATGGGAGACTGCAAGTAGACACAACCTCAGCTCTAGCCACAGATCAAGTCACAGGACGCTAAAAGCTGTGTAGCAATCCCAGTGCAGCCAAAAGGGATATATTCTGAATCTCCAGAAGGGTTATTATTTCAAGCTCAGGATAGCACTTGAATTTTCACAGGTCTTCTGTTTTCAAATCAGCTTCTGTGATATTAGCTGAGGAGGCATAGCTCTCTTGCATCTGCCTGGAGAATACCATCTGCTGCTATCTTTTCATTAGCAGATCTAGTAACAATAGCTGTGTGTGGTTTTACAGAGAGCTAACTCCTCACCCCCTAAACATGATCAATATGGTGCTGGCACAGCAAAATGAGCCTCAGAGGCTGAGTTTCATTAGTCAGTGGAAATATATCATAAAGTACTAAAGTGATTTTTTTATTTAGCTTTTATCACAAATATATAATAAAAAAATGCTTGCATACAGTGTGACTACATATATATGCATATGCATGCACATGTGCCTACAAGCACATGTTTATAAATGTAAGGAACATATACTGTAGATAGTAGATATTTTAAAAGTCTAGACTGTACCATTTGCAGAAAAGTTAGTTGATGAGGAGGGTGATGAAATCACTTTGCCTCGAAGATATAGGGTTTTGGAAGGAACAGAATTCTTGTGGTGTAAAGTGAGTGAGCTTTGGAACATCTACAAGGATAATATAGATTGTCCCATGACTAACCATCTTGCATTATTCATTAATATGCAGGAGGTATTCAGTGTTGACCCATTTCTCAGAAGTATGTCAGAATGATTTTCACTTTCTCTGTCAAAGCAACATGAGCAAGAACATGAGCTTTCATTTTAACTAGCCCTTGGTCCATCCATAAGGAGATAAGAGGATCTTCCTGCAAGCCTGTCTTGTGTTGCGGTAGCAGGGTGGACTCTCTAAGTCTGCAGTTTTGAGTGGTTTCTATCCATAATTGATCAGTACACAGAACATATGCAAACAGAATCAGACATATGTAGGGAGGAAAAAAAAAATTATTAAAATATGCAGTATAAAATGCAATACTACATGGATGCTCACAGTGGTTTTGATTATTTTTTTTTATCTCCAAAGAAATTGAACTTATGATCTAAAACTTATGTTATGACAAAGCTAAAATCAGATGAAATAAGTCCAACTTTGTTAGAAAAGGTTGACACACTGTGACCCAAATGTCTGACCTGATATTGCTCTCAGTGCTAGTAGTCACCCTACAGGCATTATCAAAGCAATTTAAACTACTGTACATTTAATTCACAGTGACATAATTAGAACATTGGTAAACTTGACTATCTAGTCATTGCAAGTCATCATTTGCGTACGTGATGAAGTTATAGCAGTATGAAGGCTCTAACACTTTGAGGAGCAACAAACTAGAAGTTAATTTTTTAGAACACACACAAAAAAAAATGCGTTTTTTTTTTTTTTTTTTTTTTGAACATGTGCTGTAGACATCCCTACAGTATGATCCTGTTTGCCAAAGCTTTGACATTGAAGCATTGAAAAGTGAACCAAAAAGACAACACAGAGAAGAGAGTCGTGTTTGGCATACAAAATAGCCCCCTTGCTAGATCAAACTGCCACACATTTTTCCCTGAACATCAGTAGACATAGCTTAGTCCCATCAATAGTTTACTGACCTGTGCTGTGATAACATTTCCATCTCTGGAGTGCACAATATGTGACATTTTGCAAGTACATTTAATGGGGAATGGGGGAAGGGGACATGATGCTTATCCTGCTTGTCGGTGCGTATTGGACGGGGCCAGGGGTATCGATTGGGCAGAAAACTCCCCTCCGCTGACTGATTGCCACCCCTCGTGTGTGTATGCTCTTTGAACTTTGACGTATCTGGATAAATTGAACAGTTTCCAGTGAGATTGTTCAGGTCTGAGCAAAACAAACATCAGCCAAATTGAACAAAAAAATATAAATAATAAAAGAAGCCCTTGACATTGCCTCGGTGCACTAGATAGCCACAGACAGGCTTAAGTCTGTTGCAGGCTATTTGACTAAGAATGCAGATGACTGTCTGAGACAATAAAAATTTTAAGATCTTGTTGCACACTTACTTCCAGAATGACTGTCCTTCCTGCTAGCCTCAGGTCAGTACTAAAAGTGAAAAGTCAGAATACCAATTAACTTATCTTCCCAACAAAAAACTGCTCAGTTTGTGGATATTATGTAGCTCAATATTTTATAAATGT
>JAAGNO010017874.1:27571-39630 GCA_033439905.1 Ceryle rudis
ATTCGCTGTCTCATACTTAAAAATTATTTTATTAATTATTCATAGAGATGAAAATAAACTGTAAGTTTGAATTAAAGATTTTTGAACTTTGTATTTTTTGCCACATCATCATTTTTGCGTTGAAGGTGAACCAAAAGAATACAAACTGTTAGCCATTAAAGTCAGTCTGCTTCTTTTTTTTCTTTTGATTTGGTGGCTGAATAATTATTACAGTATTGTGCAGTAACATATTCTGATATTAACTTTCCTAATTAGTAGTAATTTACCAGTTCCCTAAAAAGTTAGTGGGGAGATTAAAAAGCTAGCAATGTGCAAAACCACAGCTTGTTTATATGAAAATAGAGTTGGGATTTTCTCTGGCCCTCAGCTAAAAGTTTTCCAGAGGCTAGCAAAAGAATCTTGCACATAATATCAGAAATTATTCTTCTGAGGTTTTCCTTACTCTCCATCTTTTCCTGTACATTCTTCTTTCCATATGGACATCCAAGGCTATGAAATTAGTAATTTGCACTTTTAAGTCATTTACATTCTTGGACATAGTCTTGATTTTGGGGAATCTGTATTTTTTTTTGTTTTATGTAATGGTTGGAATTTCAGGAACAAGAAATGTGTTAACTACAATCACTTCATATTTTACACTGAAACAGTGCTGACAGAAAAGATTTTTCCTGGTTCTCTTCCATGCACACCCATCTTGCTGCAAACCCACAGCTTTGCCAGTATTCAAGTGCTATGTAGCCCCTTTCTGCCTCCTCTTTCAGAAAGAAGTACTTGGACATGCTCTATATAGACGACCACCACTTCCTAATAAGTATTACCCAGAATTTCATTCAGCATGGCAGCCTTACAGTCTTAACTTATTTCCTCAAATAGCTTTTCATCTGTATGGATTTTGCTGTTCGGATTTTGCTGTTCTTATGGATAAACCAAGAGCCAGAATGCAGCTGAAGCTGCTGGCTCTAAGCTGCTCTATATTAGCTTCTCAGGCATAGCTATTCAACTAGGTGTAAGGCCTCAAGGACAAAACAGATCTTAACCAAAGAGGAAGAAAGGAAAAGACTAAATCTTTTAGAAGGATGTTGCTTTTCATTCACTTCATCTGTTTTTAGCTTGTCTTCTACCCTGCACCAGAAGACACAAGTACAAGGGGCATTCCCTGCCTTGCACATAAGCTATTTTGTAATGTCTCATGGGGTGAAATGTGTAGGCGAACTCCCCACTTGGCTTCTCACAGCCACATAGTCTGTGAAGTTTGTCCATATTTTGCCATGGTAGACCTCTTTTTAGGCAGCTTCTCAGATACAAGCTGTTTCTTAGCCCCCTAAAAAGATGACACTGTGTTAAGATGTACAAAATCTCTTTTGGACCTTAAAATGATGAGAACAGTAAAGCTTTGGGAGAAGGGCTTTTAGTATCGTCTAAGAAATTACTTCTGCACAAACAAGCTGTGTTCAGATAAATATTTGAAGATACCATGGCTGAAATTGGTGAGCTGGAACCAGGAATCCAAGAATCTCCCCTAAAAGAGGCGGCTCCATATATGAAGTAGAATTTCATTGTTCTAGTCTGTCCCTCTTTTGAACGAGCTGTCCCTGCTACTAAATTATTGCTGCAAAGAACTGAAATTCTATTGTTCTCTACTTAGAGAACCCTTGAACTACTTGAGACCTTGAACCTAATGGTTAAGAGTTTAGGATTTTGTTGGAATATCAAATGAAGTTCCACTCCATTTAACAAAAACATTTATGTTTAATTAAAATTCACAGATAGATAGAAACATGCAAATATTAACTATCCACAATGCTCAAAGTGTTGGGGAATTAAGGCTGGGTTTAATCCTATTTGAACCTCCTACAGTGTTCTTTCTCTGAAAAATAAGTAACCCTATCTTTTTGTTTGTTCATTCTCTATAAAGTATCTTTGTATCTAGCCTTAGATCATATTTTATCAAAACTGATTTTGTAATATCATACACTGATGTAGACAAATTTGGTTTGTGAGAGTTTATATAAACCAAACAGGCAAGGACAAATGCATAGTATTTTGTCTCATCAGTGAAACATAATGTGTTCTTTGCCCTTCTGGTGGAATTGGTCACTGTTACATGGCTTGCAATTTTCCTCCCTTTATTTTTGATCAGATTGTGACATTTATTAACAGAGAATTCAACTTCATCTCTCTACAGTTTGCTTTCTACAGAATTCATACTATTCTTTAAACTCTGTTTTCAAGAAGATATAAAATAGGCATACATTCCATGGCAAATCAATGTTCAATTGTGGAAGCTATCTTAGTAACCAAGTGATGGATTAGGTCCATGAAAGAACTAAATCAGATAAAATGATGAGAACTCACGGAAATTTGTTAAAAATAAAGGGGCATTTTTTGAAATAATAATAAAAAGTCTTTATCTGAAAATGTAATGTGCCCTTAGGACATGATATTGGATATTGCTACATGAATTGAATTTCAGAATGACAGGATAATTAATATAATAACTCCTTTCCTCATAAATAGCTCCAAAGGTATGAGGAGGTGTTTATAGGAGAAATGTATTTCTATCAGCTTTAGTCCTGTAAGGCAAAACCAGGGTTAATATATTTATATAGAATTTATTTTCTTTGCTGCCACCAAAAATATAGTACACTAATTACTATTATTTCCTTATTGTTTGCAATAACAACTACACCTGTCAGCACAGTTGGACAGCATTACTAAAAAAAAAAAAGTTGAAACTTGATTTTAGTGTTCTGGCTTACTTGTGTTTTATATGTAACGTTATATGTATTTATAATTATACTATGTCCCAGACCTGGAGTCATCAGTGAGGACCCCATACTGCTGTACTTAGTGCTCTGAGGTATCTACAGCAACATCAGAAACTGTTCTATGATTGCTTGACTTAAGCAAGCACCCTCCGCCTCTTAGGCAGGTGAAGACAATTCATTTACTAAATGGAATAGTTTCTGGTTTGGAAAAGTGAGTGAGGCAAATATGGCTTCCATGTCCATTCACTACTTTATGTAGAGAACAGATAGAATGGAATAGAAAAAAATCAAGCAACACACTTAATTTCACTCCTCCTTAGATGAAACTTCTTGTGGGTTTTTTTTTTTGTTTATTATTGCTTCAAATTATGGTCTTGAAAATAATCAAAATACACTTTCTCTGCCTTCATAAAGAGAGGTCAGCAGAAAAGGTGGAAATTCAGATATGTTTGCCTTGTTCACCTTTGAAATAAAATCTTAGGTGCTGTACTGTTTCCTATCAGTAGTGTATATGCCCAAGTTTAGGCAGAAGTAAACAGAGTTGAGTTGTGTGTGTGCATTCTGGTGTCTGTTTTTTCTAGGGGGGGGTTGTTTTGTGTTTTTGTTTGTTTGGGGTTTTTTAGTTGTTTTGGGGTTTGTTTGTTTCGTTGATTGGTTGTTTTGTTTGTCTCTTTTTTTTTTCTTTTTTCTTCTTTTTTTTTTTTTAAAGTGCCTTCAAGATTTTAAAGTGTTTTCACAATATAAACTTCCTAGGTCTAAAAACAGCAAGGTGGAAACTCATATTCCCCCATGGGTGTCTGCAATTGCCACTGCTCATGTTCCACCTGCCTGCTTGCCTGCAAGCAAACTCTGGTTGTAAGGTTTTTAAGGGCTCCACCAGTTGTGATTACACAGATGCAGTATGAGCAATGCACCCCCATGGTAGCATAGGTGTGACTGATTCCTCCTAGCAGAGAAGGCAGAGCCTGTTGGATAGGACATTGCAGTACACAAACTATTATCAACTGCCAAGACGATAGAGCCCAGCGGAAGCTGGCAACCTAGATATAAGCAAAAAGCAGATTTCTCTATGGCTTGATGAAAGAGGAATTTTGAATTCCAGCTAGAGCTTCTGGGGTGGCTGACTGCCTAGAAAATGAACTAAATCGGTGCATATGTCATGTGCTTTGGCCTGGCCTTCTCTCTGGATGACTCTCTAAGCTCTCGCAGGTCCAGTGTCGATGTGACAGATGGTTTAGGATGTGCTATCCAACTCACTCCAGGCAAACCTTACTTGCCAAAGGCCAGTAGGCACAGTTCTCAACGTAGCTACTGTCTTTGGTAGCCTGTCTTTGGAAACATGCAAGGAATTCATAACTTAGGAAAACTAATATAATAACTGCAGCAGATTTGCAAAATTGTTCAGGTTTTTATTTTCATTTCTAGATTGTGCCAATAAGCATCAAATAAAATATTGCAGTTCATACGAAACATTAATTCTACTCTCTTAAGATGTTGTTTGTTCAAGAAAGCTCAAATTGGATGCAGCAGCATCTGTTTTTCAGTTCTGCTTTCATCTAATTTTACAGCTGGATTGTCTGAGCCACAAGAAGGTCAAATGATTTGCCCTGACTCTGCCTATGAATTTATGGCATATGTTTGACAATCAGAGGCCATATGCTTGCCAGAAGTGTGTTACACATTTTTAATGTATGGTTTAAAATAAAGGCTTTTTTTTTACTAGGAAGAAGTATTACTACTAAAGTGATTTTTATTTGCTGTTGTGCTAAACTAACAAGAAGAAACTCATAACACTAATTTGTCACTAGACTTTTACTGACAGTAAATATTTTACTAACTTTTTTTCTTATTTCTACTGTAATCTTAGTGGAGAAATCTGTATTATAATTAATGAAAAATGGCAAAATTTACTGCATAGCCCAAAAAAAAATTAAAATCCATTACTTCAAATTTAACTGTTGTATTTTGAATGCAAACCCAGTATTTTTCAACATGGGGAAAACTATCATGAAATACTTCATATTTCATAACCTTGCTGTTGTCAGCCTTCTTACACACAAAAAAATGGACAAGGTGTCAGAATGTTTCTTTAACACTTTCTTTTTCTCTCTTTTTTTAAAATATTTTTTCTTCCCTAATTGGGAAGAATACTAGGAAAGTGTAGAAAAGTGTTTCAAGCTATCAAATTTAGTTTGAGTTAATTCATCCATAGCAGTTTTGCATTTCAGGATTACATAAACCTTATTAACTGAGCCTGAGGGGAGAGCCTTTCTGCTTACCTGGGGTTACTCTAATAGTATGGCAACACAGGAGCTGTGGGGCCAGTGGTTGTATCCTTAGCTGGTGAGCTGAAGAGCAATGATGTGTGGACTCTCTCCAGCAGCCACTCACAGGGTTACCTTGTCCACAGTGGGTTTTTGGGTACCAACTGGGAATAGTTTTTACCTAAAATCCTGTCATGCTGACCATATGGAGCCTGGATTAGTCTATCTGACTTGTTCTGAACAGCAATTCATAATCTCAAGAACTGCTGTGACAGTTAGTACTGGTGCTAAGCTTTAACTTTGGATAGATATATTTGGCTCATATATTTATATACTCACTTGTGTGCATATATCTTTGGCTCATATTTTTATACTTTATACTCACTTGTGTACATAGGAACATGTGTATTTCAAACCATGAGAACTATGCTATTGATTGCTCTTTTTTAAAGATTTTTTTCCATCTTTTTCAAAAACATTTCTCAAACCAGTGGAACCTGGCTTGATCTTCAGAAGATCTTGTTTTACAGCAAGTACAATGTGACATGGTGGCCAGGGTTCAGTAAATGTCAGTTCTAGCCATGGTCTTCTTTTCCCTCTGACCTGAACAGCAGTGGCTCTGGAAAGGTATTTTCAAGTACTCTCAAGAGTTTGGTACCACTGAGAATTGGTTCAGTGTAGTCTACTCAAGTAGACTAGCTAGTTTAATCATGTATACTGAACCAACTTGCACTCACAAAAAACCAAAAACACCTCCCTCTCAAAAAAAAAAAACCCAAAAAACCACAACACCAAAAAACAAACAAACAAACAAAAAAACCCAAAAAACCCAAACAAACCCAAACCCAAAACCCACAAGAAAACCCAAGTTCTGCCCTGCATATAGCATTATGTAAAAGAATATCTCCTGTCCCCCAAAGGATTACTACTGTTAAAATTCATAAGGTCCTGCTGCCATCAACCCCACACCTTAAATTGTTGCGTAGGGATTGGAGGTCTGAGATGTCATCAGACCTATGTCATATTACAGGTATAATGTATCACAGTAAATCTTTCTCTGCCCTGTACTTTTTATCTGTCTGCAAATGGATGTGCAAGGTGGTTGGTCTCAAAGATCATCGGTTTAGTTTGTTGTCTCATGTTCATCTTTGTGGGGGTGACTGGCATTGATGACACACTTAACACATATAAGTACATTCCATGCAGCTCCCAAATATTCGATAAACTGTGATCCTAAAGCTATAAAAGACAGTGAAGCAGTTATTACCCAGAGGTGTGCAGGGAGTGGAGCTCCTCTGATGGAGGTCTTTAGAAGGGTCTTTGCTGTAAACACATTTAGTGTGCCTCACTGAAAACTACAAAACTGTTAAACTTCTAGTTAGAAGTATAAACTGTAGATTTTATTTGTGCTGGAACCTTCACATGCTGATTATTTGTTTGGGGTTTTTTTAATAGGAATTGAGAGTTTTATATTCATCCCTTTTCTAGAAAAAGGAACAATTATTGCTCAAAAATGGGCATGATCTTTTTTCAACAAACGAACATCATTCTAAAAAAATTATAAGGTTACATACATTTTCTTTTTTTCTTCAGGACAAGCTATCACCTGATGTATACTTCAGAGACCCTCAAAGTTCCTTTGAGAAAAATACTGGATACTCAGTTTGTTACTTTGGTATTTAATGGAGGTGTCATACTTGCTCCTTAATTAATAAGAACACTGTCACTCTGAATTTTCATCATTCGACCTCATTCCATTATCATATTAGTTTCAAATTAAGTAGTGATTTTAAAAAATCTAAATATAGAAAACTTTCTTGTTTCACCTATAAAGATATTACCATGTTTGGAAATCTCTATTTTTTTTTTTTTTTAAATGAAGGTTTTTCAGTATAAACAATGAAGTAAAAACCTTTTATATGTTGGACTACGCATATTATATTGAACTTCGCTAAATGTAAATGTAACTGCAAATCCTTTGAAGTCAAGCGCTAGGCTGGTCTTTCAAAGGAATCTGTTGAAGTTGCTGAGAGCATATTTTTAAAAGCTTTCCAGGAAGATCATCTTATGGTAATCTTATAAAAAAAATTCTATGTGAAGGTGATTTTAGGTCACTTGGTGAACTGGAGGTATTTTCAGATACTTGCTTTTTAACCTGCTTGACATGAAGATGTGGAGTGTGGCATTGCTTTGATATCAGGGCAGAATTTCTCCATAATACCCACTGATCTCTCAGTGTTTCCCTCAGCTATCTCTATGTATTTAAACTACAGTGTTATTCAATAAGCAGGCCTTTGTTTCTTAGAAAAATCTACCCTGTGATTTAACAAATAGTTATACAAGACAACAGAGACAGTCATCTTTGATATATATCCTTGTGGGCATTTGAAATTCAAGTTTCAAGCAGTTTAGAAAAAAAAATTTGCTAATGCATTATGTGCTTATTTTCAGATCACATTATAAAAGAAAGAGCTTTGTTACTATTTTTAAATTACAATTTTAAGTATTATAAACTTAAGTATATTAAGATTGGATTTGGAGATGAGGGAAGGGCTTGTCGCAGTTGAGCTGCAGTTTTTTAATTATAAAAGCCAGAGCAATTGAGATACAGGGTCCATTTAATTAGAAATTGTGAGGTGGATGAGAAGAATAGAAGGATTTCCTTTCCACTTACCCCCTTATAATAAATACATGTTTTGCCAGCATTAGTACTGTCTTAAATAGATAATGTTACATGAAACTTCCATCTTATTTATGTGGGCTGTTGCCACTAGATTGAGGAGCCTGTGAAATGTCAGAACAGGGATTTATGTTGGATTCATTGAAGATGGAAATGGAATATTCATTTTAATGCTCTTGTGGGAAAATTCCTAACAGTGTTCTCCCCCATTAGCCCCCATGAGCTTATCTGCAAACTTTTCTCCTGCCAATTCATCAAATATTTTCTCTGCAAGACCCAAAGTACTAGTCTCAAAGCAGAGATATCCCACCTTGCTAATCTTGGCAAAACTTGCCTTGTAATGGGCTACGTATCTAAGCAGTGTAAAGGAGTTCTGTAGGAAAGCTATGCAAGACTTCTGATGTTGGACTCTTTTTTTTTCTTCTGGAAATGTTATTCCTAGAATACACCCAGTGGATTTAGACTGTGCCTGAGCACTGTCTAAACCTGCCAACATCTCTCCAGTAACACTGCAGCAAATATCCCCTACAACAGAGCAATCAGCCGCTTGTCAGTGTACTATATGAGCCCATAACACATTTAATCCAGCAGATTGTATGCCTGCATAACTACACACATGACACAAAGAAAACTTTTATGTCAGAAGCAGCTCTGCAAGAGTCTAAGATTCACTAAAGTACTTATCTACCAGCAAATTGCATGTCCCTGTGAAATCATCTCTTTAGCTCTCATTTGTGATACTAAAGGGAAACCTGAAAAACTTCCCTGGGAATTTACAACACAATACCAAAAAAATATGAATTTGGTGATACAGGTTTGTTTGACATATGTTTTCTTTTTTCTTTTTCTTTTTTTTTTTTTTAATGGCATATTAAATGCTCTTATTTCTTTCCTCCACAAATTTTGTGTTTGACTTTGATTTCTTTGCCCTGTCAACCTCCTCCACACCCGTTCCTTGCAAAATCACCTTCTTCCACTGGACTGTCCACCTTTTTCTTTCAAGGATGGGGTAACCAACACATATTTAACTAAACGCTTAGCAGTTGCTGTCAGAGTACAGCCCTTTCTCTTAGGCATACTACAACAATGAAGGCCGGAAAAATCTGCTGTTCGATGCTACCCCACCCATGAAGAGTGTTTCTAGTGCATGTAGGATTGTACAGGTGGCAGAGATTTCATTTAAAAATCTACAGATTAGCACAGACTATCTGATTGGAGAGGATAATGTGATGAACATGTGCATTTAATATGATTTAACTGCAGAAAGGCTAAATGCTTTTATTTTTATTCGTGCTTGTGAGGCACTAAGAAATAGTCCCATATGTAAACTCTAACTTTTAACAAGTAGGGTGGGAAGATATAGCCTGAATATGTACATTGGAGGGACATCTGCCCTGCCACAGAAATCCACCGCAGAACTACTCATTTCAAGCTAAGAGAAAATAGTTACAAATAGGCAAAACAATATATATTTGTGGTGATGTCCTCTTTCAGACAAATACTTAGATTCACTGCCTTTATACCACAGCTACTTGAATTTCAGTGGTGCTGCTATCCAACTTCATATAAAAAATAATGATGTGCCTGTTTTCCCAAGGAAAAGGCAAAGAAACATATTCCAGGGGTCTTAATGAGTCTCTGTGACTTATTTTCAGAACACCTTAATACTTCTGCCTTGACAGTCTCTGAAAATGAGTGGTAATTAGCCTTCTGGGTTGGCAGGAAATTGCCATATTGATCATCTCTAGAAACATTGTATATAAAGAGGAAGAGAAATCCATAGAAATAAATGTTTATGTGAGTTGTTGGGGATTTGGGGGGGTTCATTTTCTGGTGGGGTTTTTTGTTTTGGTTTTTTTTGTGTTTGGTTTTTTTTTTTTTTTTTTTAGCTTGAAGGATTATTAATATTGGAGGAAACACAGAGGAACAAAATGTATTGCTACTGATTGAGACATTTAGAAATAGCTTTTACTACTGCTAGTGCAAATCCAATAACATTGCCTGGAAGATACCAAGACTACTTTTAAGTAAGATCACTTAAGGCTTGGTTGTAAAGGAAATATTGCTCTTTAAAAATGTAAACCAGATCCTCCTAAGAGAACTTCTCAAGTTAAGCTATCTCTAAATAAAATATGATGAGATATTTAAGGGGTTTCTGAGTTCACATTAAATGCATAATTCAGGACTGAATGTTGAAAAGGGAGTGAAAATGTAAAAGGCTTCAGCAGTATATCTCTGTGATTCTATAAAGTTTGTCTGGAAGGTTTAATCAGCACAGAAGAGCTGAAATGTAACCAGGGAAATAGTTTGGATTACACTGATTGTAAGGTTTTTAAAAATTGCCAACACTTCAGAAATGCTTCCAGTATATATAACAGCCCCTAGTTCAGGATTTGCTACCTTGTGACATATATGAAAGATTACAGTAGAGTGAGCAAAAGCAGCTGATGCTTTGCAATGGCCATTCCTGGTGTTATTGCATAATTCTGTAAGCCTGACTTAGTAATGACTTTTAAAAATCAAATAACCCTGGAAGACATCCAGGATGTTATGTTGCATATATAGCCATATTGGTCTCTGAAATAGAAATATATATTGAGGAATACCTTGTAAAAACCCTTGCTATGTGATTAATGGTGGGATTTATCTAATATTTGAGACCAGACCAGGCCCATCATTCCTAATGTTTCAGAATATGAGTGCATGAATGATGTACATTTTTAGCAGCTGTCACTTGAATGCAGTACTCATAATGAACACACTGAAAACTCTCCTGTCTCGAGAAAGAGCAGGAAAGAATAATAATAATAAAAAATCATACTTTCTTAAATTAAAGCTGCTTTTCTAAACATCTCAGTAATTATTTTTAATAAGGTGAGCCTTCAACCATTATGTCTTTTTTTTGGGTATTAGATATGTAATATATAAACAACTTAAAGGGATATTTTTTGCTTCTACAGAACTGCAATAAACACAATTTGATTTAAACTCCTTTCCTGGGGCTGTGGAAAGTCTCAGAACCTCATAAAAGCCACTGGCCATTTGGACTGCAGTTCAGTAAATTTCGTTAGTTATTATGGTTTGCTGGAAAATAATAATACTATCTCTGTAGAAAGAATGCATCACAATAGGAATCCTACTCTGTATTTTATGGTGACTAGACTATGCTTCTACTTTTCCTCTTAATAAAGGAAAGTAATTCTTGTGATTTCAGAGAATTATGTGAGGCAGCCTGCTGATAGTTTTTCTCCTGTGCTATTTTGTCTTTTCTTGGTTGCATGAAGCTGCATCTGTCACTGTATCTACTGATGTTCAGCAGTTTTTGTGTTGTTACTGGATCTGTTGCTTCCTGGTTGAGCCAAACTAAGCAGAAACAGAGTGAAGTCTCAATAAAAGTAAAATAAAGTAATTTTCAAGTTACTGGTGATAAATGTGTTAATATCCACTGAGGCACAACTGCACTGACACCAGAATGTTTAGCAGATACTCTGATCTTCTTTTTGAGTAAATATTTAGATGTCTAGCTTTCAAAATATTATGGTGGTTTTTGGCATCAATAGTATTTCATATATCAATGGGCAGAGGTCATTAGCTCGAAGTGTAGTGATTTTGGGTGTCCCTGGAAAAGACGGGCATTCCAATCTAAATGGTATCTAGGAGATACTTTTTCCTGTGCAATCATGATATTTTAATACAAATGCTGTGTTATACTGATGTATTTTAAAACTCACTCTAATACAAGAGGGACATGAGAGGACATTAATTGTTTTGAATGTAGGGAATGTTGCTTTGTTATGGAAAATTAATGAGACTGCTTGTAGCCAAAGAATTGGGATCTAGTATGGTTTAACCTTCCTTTCAGATTCTACAAAGATAAATTGTTTTCTGCCATGTGTAGTTCTAAATCAAGGTTATTTTTTGAGCATATGCTTTACTCTTATTCTAAACTATTTTAAAATTTTATAAAAAACCCAGCATAAATGCAGCCAAGCATTCAATAATTTATAGTAAGGAGGCACCTTAGTCTTTGCAAACTTGGAACGAAAATGTGGGTGGGAAGGGACAAACCATGAGACGGCCTTCCTATGAGAAGGCCTATGGGCTTCCCCCCCTCTAAAAGGGAAGGAAACCTGACTCACTCTGGACGTGGTGGAGGTGATGTGAAATATGTCTTTTTAAAAAGGGGACATGAATTAATGGGTAAGATTTGTGATGAATTGATGAGAGTTTTTCTATGCCTGCGAGTTTTTCCTTCAGGTTTTGGAGACTGAGTTGGTATTTTTTTTAGTCCTGTTGCTCTTGTCCTTGGAAGTCTTCTCTAGTCCTGTTCATTTCATGCAATGGAAT
>JAAGNO010017874.1:39730-64147 GCA_033439905.1 Ceryle rudis
CCATCCGGGCTTTTCTTTCGGTGGGGAAGCACCAAAGGCGCGAGGAGACCCGCCCGGAACCGGCAGCTATCGCGGGAGAGGTGGCCGGGGGTGGGGCTTTCACTGGGCAATGGCGACCACGCCTGTAAAAGCAGCTCCTGGGGAGCGCTGAGGCTAGAACAGGTTGCTCGGTGGGTTATGCAGCAGAATGGTGGAAGCTCTGCCAGTTCTGACCAGGAAGCGATGGTTTCTCTAAGCTCTGCAGCCATGCGACTGATGCAGCTTTCCAGGCGTATTTCCAGTGGGAAGGTGCCACCACCCAGGCGTCAGGCTGCAGGCGCTGCCCGGCTCCTGCTGCAGTGAGCACACCGGTGGGAGATGCACCCTGGGAGAGGAGCTGCTCTGCTCAGTGACAGAGCTCTGGGAGGCGGTGAGTAGGTTGGGGAGTGTAAGAAGGAGACAAATCACTGGAATCATATTCTGCCTTTCCTGAGACAACAATCAGACAAGATACATAACATGGAGGATTCCCCTTCCCCTCCCCATCTGACTGAACAGAGTCACCAAAAGGAGGGGAGCAATGGTGACAAGTTCCTGACCAGTGCAGCTGGCACTTCCTCTGAGCAACAACCGTGCTTTCCCAGGTGTCTGGGAAACAGGTATGACGCCCTGCAAGTGGAACCTAATAATAATGAGGGCATCTAATAATAATGATCTATCGAGACACCTCAGGGCTTTGGGACATTTTGGGTCAGGAGATCAGGAACACAAGTACTGTTCTTTATTTTTAGTAAGGCTTTTGACACCATTTCCTGATGTGTTCTCTTGAAGAAACTGGCAGCTCATGACTTGGATGGCCATATGCTTTGCTGTGTAAAAAAAAAAAAAAGGATGGCAGGGCCCAGAGACTGGGGGTAAATGGACTTAAATCCACTTCATGGCTGGTCACAAGTGATGTTCCCCAGGGCTCAGTTTTGGGGCCTGTTCTCTTTGACATCTTTATTGATGATCTGGATGAAGGGATCAAGAACACTCTCAGTATGTTTGCAGACAACACCAAGTTGAGCGAGAGTGTTGATCTGCTTGAATGTATGGAAGCTCTGTAGAGGGATCTGGACAGGTTGATTGATGGGCTGAGGCCACAGGTATGAAGTTCAACAAGGCCAAGTGCCAGGTTCCACGCTTGGGTCACAACAACCTTAGGTGATGGTACAGGCTTGAGGTTTAGTGGCTGGAAAGCTGACAGTCAGAAAAGCACCTGGAGGAGTTGGTCGACAGCCAACTGAACATGAGCCAGCAGTGGGCCCAGGTGGCCAAGAAGGGCAACAGCATCCTGGCTTGTATAGGAAATAGTATGGTCAGCAGGACTGGGGAAGTTACTGTCCCCCTGTACTCGGCACTGGTGAGGCCACACCTCAAATAATGTGCTCAGTTTTGGGCCCCTCACTACAAGAAGGACATTGAGGTGCTGGAGTGTGTCCATAAAAGGGCAATGAAGCCAGGGAAGGAGTGTTACAAGTCTTACAAGAGGCAGCTGTGGAAACTGGGTTTGTTTAGCCTGGAAACAGAGAGGTTTAGGAGAGACCTTAGACCTCTCCACAACTACCTGAAAGGAGGCTGTAGCAAGATGAGGGTCGGTCTGTTTTCCCATGTAGCAATCAATAGGACAAGAGGAAATGGCCTCAAGTTCTGCCAGGATAGGTTTAGATTGGATATTAGGAAAAATTTCTTCACCAAACTGGTTGTAAAGCACTGGAACAGGCTGCCCAGGGGAATGGTATCTCCATCCCTGGAAGTATTTTAAGAGATGTGTAGATGTGGTGCTGAGGGAGATGGTTTAGTGGTGACCTGACAGTGCTTGGTTAATGGTTCACCTTGATGATCTTGAAGGTGTCTTCCAACCAGAGTGATCCTATGTTCTAGAACAAAAATGTTGCAAAAAGCAGCAGTAGACATGTTAAACAGATTTTTTCAGAGGATGTAAAGGATTAAGAAATTGTAATTTATGGTGCATTTATGGATGTGCATATTATACCAAGTGTAGATTACTGATTTTTTTTTTTTCTTCATCTCTTAAGTTTTGCAGATTAAAACTGCCTGTATAGTGGCACATTTCAAAGATTCATATGAAAGTAAGCTTCCATGGAAGTCAGTGCTAAAGGCTCAGACCCAAATTTGGAAAGAATTAGATTTTGTTGCTATGGGAACATATACTTCATTTAGTTCTGAAAGAAAAAGTATATACAAAGTTATGATAAAGAATAACACTATTAGTCCACTTGGTGGGGCAGGAGGCACTAGAAATAACTATGTAATCTGGGCATATAATATCTCCCTGTTCAGTACAGCATGGTAACACCGAAAAAAGTGTCCTTGTCAGTTTATTGCTCTATCATAATATTTTTTCTGTAAGTTCAAATTTGTTTGCATTGTAAAATCTCAAACTGCGCATTAATAAGTGGTTTAGTCATTATTTGCCTTTGTAAAGCATCACTGGGGAGTTTATTATTTTCGAGATGATTATTTCTTTACCTTTCATAAAGTTTTGTTTGAAGCTTAGGTCTCAGAATGGTTTTATCATTCTACCAAAGAGTAAAGGAGAGAAATTTGATGTTGCAATTTAATTTATTTCAAGACCCTATTATGAATACGAGCATGAGTTCTGCTGCTGACTCCTGAGTTTGCGTCTTTGCTTTAGAGACAAGTTCTGCTGACTGTGATAGGAAGTGGCGGCAAATATCTTGAAAATAGACTGTCTTTCCTTGGAGAGTGATAGGACTTTGGAGAGGTTTTTCCACACTTTGCAGCTTTCTTCTCAAAAACCTCCATTACCTTGAAAATTTTACTGTGAAGCATTATTCAGGAAAAAAACGTATTTTTTTTAGGCATGAAAAAATCTAAAATGAAATATCATGCACTTTTTGAATGAAAGTTATGATATGATTTTTTAATGATTTTGGGTGCTCTGACCACCATCCTGTCCTCTGTGTGGCAAATAACTCACATGAATTTATTTGCAAATGCAAGGAATGCATTTTTATGCTGCTTTTCATGTGCAGCCTTTGTGCAGTTTCATGCAGATGTTTGTTCTCCTGTTTCTCTAAAACTTGATTTGATTTTTCAAGTTCAAATGGACATGCAAATGTAAAGTGAAATACAATAGTAGCTGCAGCTGTCATGTGATCTCCCAGTGAAATCCTCCAGGGGTGCACTTTTTATAAAATTTTGATATAAAAATACTCTCTAACAATAACTTGGCTCCTTCAGGCATGCTGTTACTAATGCTGAGAACATCCACCTTTTAACAAATCTGACATAACATATGCCCGTTCAAGGAGGTGCATAAAAAAAGACCAAAAACAAAAAAAAAAAAAAAAAAAAAAGGCAAAATCAGAAAGAGATGCAGACAAAATTTACCAGAAAAGTGAGAAGACGCAGAGGCTAAGTGATCTCTCATCTCTGTGATGTAGAGCAAGTATGATCAAAATGCTTTTCATCTTTTGGGAATCCCTAGCCTGATCCAGTGTGATCTCCACCTGTCTCACATGACTCGTGCTTTTGCAGTAAGTAGTTAACAGTGCTTTTGTTGAAATGATGCCATTATCATTTAATCATCAACTATGTAAAGTGCTGTGCCCACTCAGCATAGAGGTCATTCCTTGGCCTAGTGACAAACCATTTAAGCAGTGGTTATGTTTCATTCTTTCAAATAAAATCCTTTTCCAAGAAATGAACTAGTGAGATGTTTCAGTTGAGAAAAAACTCCCACAGCATTTTATTTTGATGTGGATTGTATGAAATGGCCCTAAAATGTCTCATGTTTTTTAAGTGATACTAATGTGTTCTACTTCTGTTGCCTCTCCAAAAGCTCACCTGCTGTCCTCAGGTTGCACTCAACTCTTCATGAAAGAAAAAAGTATTAGTTTAGTGTTCTATAGTGAGGTATGTCTAAACTGCATTTTGTAAGCACTGTGTCAACTAAATATAGCATCACAGAGTGCCTTAGGTTGTAAGAGATATTGATGTGATTGAAGTTGAAAGAATCTGGCAGTGGCTGCTTGAAAAACCTGTAAACTAACCCCATCAATGTGGAAAAGAGATGAGCATCTGCTATTTATTTATCTTCTATGTACAACCCAGAAAACGGTGCTCTGTGCCTACAGTAGTATTTTAGTTTCTAACCGAGCTTTCCACTTGGGAAAAAATAGCTCTCTGTTGTCTTACTGTCTTTGAGCTTGCTTTGCAAAGCAGTCTTGGAGCACATGAACTGGGCTCCTTCCAGGAGTCCCA
The DNA here is from genome assembly GCA_033439905.1 of Ceryle rudis. NCBI lineage: Eukaryota > Metazoa > Chordata > Aves > Coraciiformes > Cerylidae > Ceryle > Ceryle rudis. The sequence continues at coordinate 44,000 of JAAGNO010017874.1, forward strand.
GAAAATCCACAGGACAGACTAAAGCTTCTCTTAGTAGAATGCCTTGAAATGCTTTGGGGCCTTAGCAACAACCACTTTGCTCCACAAACCCTTTTCTGCTGACTGCCCTGTGTGCTATTGCAGACATGCCTTGTGTCATCTGAGATTTATCACACCCTTCATTGCCCAAGTTTCTCTGTATATCGTTTAGACCTATTTTCCATTCCTATTTTCTTTTTTTTTTAGATTTACCTCCCTTTTCTTATGTTATTCTGCAGCTATTCTGTGTGTGGATATGTATCTACATATGGCTTTGGACATGTGGATGGTCTTATTAGTGGGCAATCAGAGACATTGCCTTTCACAGTTCATGGATGCAGTATCCTCTTTCCATTGATACTCTACTGAATCTCAAATCATATATATGATTCCTAAGGGGACAGCAGGGGAAGGGCAGCAGATACTTTGCTACTTACTAATTTTGAGGAAAATGCTTGTCCCTGACAGTTCTTACCTATATGTATTAAAGAATAAATCTCTCACCATTTTATGATCCTGCTTGTGTTTATATTCCTTATTTTAGCTCTTGGATAGAAAACTCTTGCCTTTGCCAAAATGTGGAGTGCAGAATAAGAGACATGTTACAGTTGGCAGTAGGGGAGAGTAAAATGGTGAATAGAGTTAATTTTTGGTGTTTCCCTATGAAACAAGTTGTTATTGTAACAAAATGTCTAGAACTATTAACATTGCCCTAGCAATATGTAAGCATACTTAAAGGAAACCTTTGCTCTTTCAATAATTAAGTTGTTGTGGGGTTTTGTTTTGTTCGTATTTTTTTAATTTACATGACTTTTTCCACTTTGAAAGCTCTTTTTTGCCTGATTTTCAATTAATTGCTTTACTAAACCTTACTTTATTAATCTCAGAAGGAAAGATTTCATGTTGCTGTCACAGGATATATGAAACTATCTATATGCATTTGCAAACAGAATGAAGCTGATCATTTTGGAAAAGTATTTGTATACTTTCTATTTTAAAAAACTGTATCAGGGATAGAGACATTTACAATTAACCAAGTGAAATGGCTTTTAAGAGCCATCCTGATTCAAATGGTGAAAAGATTGTTTCTCACAAAGTCAGCTTTAAAAGTGTATTTTTTTAATTAATCTTTCATGTCTATGTATATAGAGAAAGAAAATCCATTTATGTGGTAATGATTTCTGCATGGTGTTCTCTTCAGCTTCAAAATCTGAATAGCCATGTTCATTGGCATTATTCATGGACCGTTGAGTCAACACTGGGGATGAACATAGAACACGAAGGAAACTGCACTTTAAAGCAGTATAATGGTTTAATGGAACCCATGTTTGACAGTCACCTGCATGGGCTGGAAAGAAATCTTTTTATCCCTGTTGAGTAATTGACTGGTCATAGACTATTTTAATTTCTTCAGAAATACCAGAAATTATCTTTAGCTAGAAGTGGTGTTTCATCAGAATGAGGAAGTAATAACAAAAATTGTCTTTCCAAGGTACCTAAGTACCTGGCTGCTCTCATGCTTCCTGTTGTCCTCAGAAGCACTGGAAGTTGTGGCAACCATCCCTCCCCTCAGAAACTGTGATTTGCTGACATTGTGATTAATTTTATAAAAATTTTGGCCTCTCTAAAGTGTTTAGATATACAGTGATATTTAGCATTAAAGTCTTGGCAACTCCAAGTAATTGTGCAGGGAAGAGGATGGAGAAGGAAAGAGTCATCAGGTGCCTGGGTTAGGTTCAGGTCCCATGAAGTATGATCATGAACCTCATCTTCTGTATTTCACATTGTTGGAATTTATCACGGGCAGGCTATAGGCTGTGTTCTGTCTTTTCTGGTGGATAGAAAAGTGGAGTAAAATTACCGATGCCAGCACAGTGGTGGAGAAACATACTATAAAGAAAAAGGGAGGCGGGAAGCTGGTTTTCTACAACTGTGGTTTATTAGGCAAATATTTTGAATTGTTTGACTCGTAGTATAGATCTCGGGCATTATTGGACAGTTCTGGAATTGGGCAATGGAGGGGGAGGGAGGAACAGCAGTGGCTGTATTTTTATTCTTTTTTTTTTTTATTCTGAAGTACATCTTGGACCTGAAGATCCTACCTAGTAAACATGAACTTTCTGGAAAAATACTGTTATATCAAATGAAATAATTCTGGACATTTCACTTGGGAGTCTCAGAGTAACTTCAGATGAAGTGTGCACTTGTATATACATATGTATATTTATTTACACACATACATAATTAACTATATACAAATATAAAGTATCTAACTATGTACATATAAAAATCTTACCTATACATGTATCTGTCTGGAAATATAATTTCCAGTCCATCTGTCTGGTATTATGAATGTCAGCAAGTGAGTTCTTAGAAAACATAGTGTCCCATAAAACTGTAATGCTTACCCCTCACTGGCTGAGGGACAGCAGTAGCGAATGGGAACAGGTCCCCCTTTCAACCCAAACTGACAAAAGAATCTCTGCAGAATTTTGCTTTGTGGCACATGGTTCCTCAGACTCCCCACCTTACTGTAGGTACAAAGTTAAGCGAGGGCTGCTGTCAGGTAGCACCATCTTTGCTGACATAGTCAGAACAGGGGTTTTGCCAACAATAGCTATTGCAATATTAATTTTAATCAAGTGACTGACTTTATTATGAAAATTATAATCTGGGGAAAAAATGTGTCCCTTTTTGTTATATATATGCTACATAACAATGAAGGAGAAAACTCAGTTTTAATCTTTGTAAAAAATCTGTTCTTGTATCAAATGGGTAAAAGGTACCATGATGGAGCTGCATTCCTAAATGCTTGTTTGCAGTACTCATTCAATTTATTTTTTTTCTGGAAATATTTTAGGTTTTCTTTTTAACTTGATCTTTATTCTGAAAAAAAAAAAAAAAACCCAAAACAAACAAACAAAAAAACCCTGAATGCATATATAGCTAGTCAGAGCATTCGGGATTGTTAATAAACAATTAGAATTCCTGTTGGTTTGATTTGACATTTCTAGGACTCAGTGAAGATAATGATCAAGGGAATTAAAGAAATCTTAATTATGATGGCATCAGCTAATATAAAAATTGGGTGAGGATTTGGCTTAGTTTATAATGGAAGAGAGCATGTTTGATAAGCAACAACATACAAATATAACCCTGGGTGTGGAATTAGGTTATATAAATCAATCAGCTTCTTTCTTCAGAGGTCATAGAATCTGAGGAAATTTTTTTCACGTTCAAAATGTTCATCTTCAGTTTTCTTCATGCATCCAAGAACAACATTTCCAGCCAGGCCTCTAAAGATAAAATATTCTACATTTTACGTATGCTTTGCTTGCAGTAACAAAAAAAATCATCTCAGTACTGAGCCAGAACTTCAGATGGTTTAAATCAACACAGACTTCAATAAAACTGTGTTGATTTAATTTTTTACTATTAGATGTTTATGTAGAGGAAGCCAAGAAAAATTACTGGCCTACAAAAATTTAACACATTACCAAGTTACCAATATGTCAGTATTTCTTTGGAGCAGATTCCCCCTGATTAGTGATAGGATTTAACTAATTTTGCGGTTTCATTTTGTGGTAAATAAAAGTGGAAATGACCACTTAGTATATAACTCTTCTCAGAATCATTTTGTGTGATTAATACCTGAAGGAGAAGTCAAACATAACAAGATTTTTGTTCAGATCCTGGTGTGTGTGTGTATGTGAAGGATATGCCAATGCCCTCTAAGATTTTGTTTGTTTATAGTTTGAACTAATAGGGTCACTCTCCTAAGACTGATCAATTTTAATAGTGCTCTACTTCTTCACATCATCCGTGGTCTTTCACAGTCAACTGATGTGGAATTTGCTTATGAAAGCAGAGGTGTTTTTTTCTGAGAAAAGGGCAATCTTAGAAGAACATTAAACAGTATTGGAGTGGATGGGACCTTAATCTCAATATGCTTAACAGGAAGAGAAATATAAGCATTTCAATTTTCTGAGTCCTTCAGGTGCATGAGATCCCATCTATGCTCCAAGTGTAGTTACTAAATGCAGTGGAGCTGGTGTATAACCTTTCATGTTGTTTAAATGTTTGACTTAATTCATGCTTCATTTGTACTGCCATTTTTTAGCCATTTCCATTTATGCTTTTATTTTTGAGCTTAACGTTTTCTCTTGCTTAGAAATTGAAGCAGTAGCAGGGATGTCATGGCTAATACTGCTGTTTTAATCATTCAGGAGGCCTGTATTATTTTCTGCCTTTGCCACAAGCATACTGTGTAACTCTAAGGAGGTCTTTTACTTGATTTGTTTTGGTGATAAAAATGTCTTTCTTTATGTCTCTGGTCCTTAGACCTTACAGTCTTTCATTATGTGCGTATATAACATGGCTGTGAAATTAGTTGTTTGCTAAATGCTATTTTAAATAAAGAGTAAAAGATAAATACGTAACAGCCTCTGGACATGTACCAGTAGTGACTGTGGGAAGCTGAGAAGGCTGATGAAGGTGTGCCAAAAGGGTTAAAATGGATTGATTAAAAAAAATTTTAAAAAAACCCCAAACCCCAACATGCACAATGGCAATGTTATAAATCTAAACAGCTGAATAAAGCATTTCCTATTTCATCCCTATCTTTAATGTATCAAAATTATATCCTACTTCTAGACAGAGAGGTGCTCTCCTCCTCTGTCTGGAGCTGGCATTATTTATTCAATGATATGAATGTAGGGGAAATACTGCTTTTTAAAATTTCTCTGCTGTATGTTACTTTCCTAAGTAGTTTTATAACCAGTGTTCAAACTGCTAATTGTAAAACTATTTCCTTGTCTTTTCACTGAAGAAATGCTGCTCCACTTCATGTAGGAATGCTCAGGTATTTCACAAGGGAGACTGTATTTCCCCCCCACCCTGCTGCTGCCCCAAACCAGTTTGGTTTAGGGAAAATTGGGTATGTTGAGAGACCTGTAATTACAGAAGCTGGAATCTGTCCAGGTCACTTGGATTAACATGCCTAAACAACCTCAGTGAGCATAAGTGGCCATTAGTTTAGTTTTTCTTCTTATCTGAAATACAAAGCCTCCTATATCACAGTGCCCTCTGCTAACAAACTCAATGTTTAGTCTAAATTTTGTGCTATCTCTTTGTGGTCTAAATAGAAATTTGTTTTATGAACCAGTTTTGAGTTATTTATCTTACAAAGGCACTAATTACATAAGTTTTACTAATGTTTTATCATGGAAGATGATGTTTAATGAAGTTTATAGAAAAGAATGTTGGCAAACTTCAGAAGTTTCTTGTTTAAAAAGCTCTCTGTGCACAAAAGCTTGTTCAGTTTTCATTTTTTTTTCTTCCCAAGATTATATTAAGCAGGCGACAAGATGTTTTTTTAGACTTCAAGACTAATTCAAAAAGTAATAGTTGTAGATGTCGCTTATCTGGGTGGTGTCATCTTGTCGAGATCAAATGTTTTCTGCAAAGAACTGCAAGCTGAAAAATGTGATATCCCTCTGCAGTGGAGTTGGATGGTTTTTTTCTCCTTCCTTTTTTTCCTGATGTCTGGGACTTGGAGTGAATTCATGTCACTTAATTTTTCCTGTTTCTGTAACTTTGCCATCCTAAATAGGAAACTCTACATCTTCTACTTGCATGTGATTTGTAAAGGGATTGTAAATGTGCTGGACTAGGTTGACCTTTTCAGTATACCATCTGTGGATTGGTTAGCTGGTCCACCTCTCCCCCACAGGTTAATGAAGCTGTAAATAGGAAGAATGGAAATGGCAAGCCAATCAAAAAGGTCAGAGTAGTATAGCACACCACTACAGCTGACAAAATATATGAGGCATTAAAATTTGGTTACCTCATTCTTAGTGACAAAGATTGTAATGAGAGCAGAAAAGAAAGCTCCGTGAATCCGTTCACATCATACAGAATATAATATGGATGGGAAATGATGCCTGCCCTATTTGTATTCCAAGATGAACACTTTAAATCTTTTGATGTATTTCAGGGACCATATCATAGTGAAGTTAGGTTAAAAATATTTCCCCAGTGTAGGAATACACTCTTTAATGTTCTTGCAATTATATCCACAAAACCCACCCTTTCATACTGGTAACATTTTTCAAAGGAGGATACGGAGTGGGAGAGGTGTGAAAAAGGGAATAGAAAGCTGCTTAGGGTTTATTAGAATATATGAACCTGAGAATGTCAGAGGTAGACTGTCATATGAAATAACAAAATAAGCTCCTTCCTACTCTATTAATACAACGATTATATTGCTCCAATAACCTTCATAACTATTTTAAATGGACAAAAACCTTGTAAAACACACCAGGATACTGCATGTAACCATTGCTTAGCTGAAGATCTTGCATTAACTAAATTCAAACCCATGTTTAAAAAATAGCATCTCAAATTTTGGCCCCGCGAGGTAACAATGACAATGAAGTCAGCAAAGAGATTATAGGTTGAAACTATTCCTTTTAATTGCCAAACCATTTAATGAATGTGGCTACTATTCACTCTTCTCTGAAGTAAAGACATCTCATACAGTAGTTGGGTAATACACCAGCATTCTTCTTGTTTTGAAACATTTCCCTGTAATGCTGGCTACCCCTATCACTTCAGGAGCATAAACTCTTAAGTGTACTTCCCAGGTAGTTTGAAGGACATCCAGGCAAAATTCATGCTCTGAGGTATAAAGTGCAGCTGGTGAGAGTCCTAGTTAAGAGTATGAGTTGTAACTGTGTCCATTGATTGTAATGCAGCTTTTGGTTTGTGAAACTTATCTTTTCTGCAGAGTGACAGAGTATTTGTCTGTGGGGGAGTAATTTACAGTAGCTTGGCTCAGTCCTGTGACTTATATTAGATGCATTGCTCTGTGCTTACAGTATAAGCACATATAGTTGAATGGGGCTTTGACAAATGGTGTGGTTACTCTGGACTCAGAAGGAGCCTCCAGCCCCAGCCTGGCACACCCCTCTCCTCAGCTGGTTTTCCAGGCTGGTGGGATGAGTTACAGGGACCTGTGCCAAGAGGTGCCTTCTGCTGCACTTTATCACTGACTGTAATCCAGCTGTCTGAAACAGTGCCAAGCTAATTAGCTAGTTCAGTGCCTGTTGTATCAAAAGCCTAAATAAACCCAGAGAGGTCACGTTTCCAATGGGAGAGAAGCCTTTTCATTTGTCCCTCTGATCTTGTGGGTCTGAGATGACTCCCATATGGGACAAATCCCAATTAATGCTTCCTATTTAAACTTGTCCTGGCATATTTCAGAATGTTCACCAATTAACAGTAGCATTAAGTTATCAACTACTTTAGTGAGGGTGCTAGTGGAAACAAAGAGCCCTTGTTTTTGTGAAGGACATCTAATCTTAGCTTGACTTGGCTAATACAGGGAAACCTGATCTACTGAAACTGATCACAGCATTATTAAGCTATAGGACCTATCATGGCCCAGACTTGCTAGATATAAACACAGTCTCTGTCCTAAGGCATCCCTTATTTTCTAATCCCAAGTGCAACCAGTAATAAGAGCCAGGCAGGAAAGAAAAATTGTATTATGGTGATAAATACAAGGGAAAAGAACAGTGAAAATAAATGTTATTATATGTGAATAGCTGCTTTCTCAGCTATGTAAGTTTAACTTAAATAGCAAGGTAGCTGGGTCACACACATGAGACTGTAGATAAAGAAATTACAATGTCTGTCAAGATTTCCATAATATCTGCCTTAAATAAGTGCAAGAATGAAAACCACTGCATGATATTTCTAGTGCTGTCATCTCATGAAGTAAAATCTTTACTTGACAATGAAAGACAAGTGCATTTCTTCAGTTGCTTCAATATAGTTTTCTTCTGCCAGTGTATCTTGTATAATATTTCAAATATTTCATAAAACTGCCAAGCAAGAACAGTCAGGCTGATCCTGGATCTTTGTTAGTCAACAAAGCAAAGGAAACTCAGAGAATATTCACAGTTGTATGTATGATCAGTGGTCTCATTTGAAGAGTTACATTCTTTCAGGAGCACACTACTGTCGGGATAGTTCCTGTTTATTTGGGTTATGGGCCTTTTAACCACACACAGCCATTTTTATCAGAACACCATAGTATTAGTTGTGTCTTAGAATGACAATAGAAGCGGTCATTTTCACTTTGGGTGTTGTCACTGTAATGCCTACATAAAGTCTGTGTAACAATAAATCACAGTGATGGAGCAAAGCTTAGTGGGTCATCAGACAGGTGTGGTATCTAAAGCAGTTCAGAATATTGACTGAAAGAATGCAAAATATATAAACATTTGAGATGTTTTTCTCTTCTTGTTGAGTATTCCATGGGTCAATTGGATTAACAGTTTTACCAGGGTGAGCTGTTTTTTGTTAATACGTGCTTATTTCAGTGTATGGATAGCTGGACAGACAGGTTTGGTGAGAACAGTCAACTGGTGCTTCCTCAAGGTTTTTTTTCCTTTGGGGAAAACAAAAGTGATTTAAGGCACAGCTAAATAATGGGAAATGAAATAGCAAAAGACTGACCCAGAAATCTTCAAAATTCTGCATATCTGTGTTTATTTTTTTCATGAATACTTGAATTTGTGTGGTTTTGATTCAGCTCTTTCCTTTGAAATGTTAAAAACTTAAGTGCAGTCACTGTACCTTGTTTCATACCATTATTCTGGCTTATGGTTTTTGCAACTGCTTTCAACTTACTTATTTTTTAGCAACAGTGTTAGTTTGCATACCTTGAATGAATTTCTGAATACTCATTAGGTTTATCAGTAATGTGGGGAGGACCAAAGCAGCCTGTTCTTGGCATCTCCGAGGAAAAGTCCTGATAGGAGACCTTAAGAAGGCAGTGTTTTCAGTTGATGTAACTGGCTTTAGTGAGTAAAGTATTGAATAGAGAGCTAAGAGGATGAAGACATGAATAAATAGCATTCTCAATTCTGCCACTAGTTGTTTCTGAACAAGTTACTTGAAGCTTGCATGACAAGCCATGCAGAACTTTCCTTATATCCCAAATGAGATAATGATGCTTTAATAAATTTCATTTATGAGCCATATGTAAGAACCAAGATAAAGTAATAGTAAAATTGCCAGTGCAAAATCCATCCGAATCAGTGGAGATGTTTAAAAGGTCTGTGTTTTGTTTTGGTTTTTTTTCCTTCCCCTCAACACAACATGCACTATGGTCTGTTATTGGCACCAGATAGCTGAAAGTGCTGCTCAGATGCTCTGAAAGGGAATCGGAAATCCTGATCTAGGAGCTGTGTTTCCTGTGCCTGCAGCTGTTGCTGTGCTCTCTCTTTCCTGCTTCTCTGTTCCTGGTAGCTCTGAGTGCTCACTTCCTATTTGCACTCTTGACTGGTAGTAAGTGAATGTCTTCTAATGCTGGACCCATCTGTGTTCTTTTTCCTTGAGTGAGCCTAAGGTCTCTTATTTAACTTTGGGAATTTATATTTTGTGAAAGTCTATACCCATAAATGAGTTTTATGAGGGGAGGAAGACTCTTTGAACCCTAGCATGAGTTTGATATCATTCCCTATGCTGAAATGCTATACAGTGCTTTGTTCAAGCTCAGAACTTCTGGGGGTCTGAGATAAATGTTATAATGGAATGTCATCAGTTTCACCTCTATGGCAAAACTGGTAAACTGACTACAGCAACTGTGAACAAACAAAATAACAGGTAGCTGCTTTAAAAGAATCAGTTGTCACATGTAGGTTTGAAAATACAGCAGAACACATTATTAGGTATCAGGACTCAGATGAAACAATTTCTTCCATCCTTGGAGAGTTTACTGCTTCAGTCAGGCATAGTATTACCTAAGGCTATCACCAGAGCTAGTCAAATTGGACTGAGTCAGCAATGCAGAAATAAAGGATAAATCAGAGTACTGTGGGCATTGCTGCAGCCACATAAGCAAAACATGGTTTGGACCACAAACACAGAAAAACTGTAATATTGCAAACACAAGGTCATGAGGTCAGACTGAAACTCTGCCATCAGAGGATATGGCATGGTGCAAATTGCTGCAGACTTCACTGCGATTCTTTTGCAAGCTGGCTGAGGAAAATGAACCTTTTCCTCAGGCCTCTCTCGCTGTTCCATGTAAACAGTTGTCACCTGAAGTTACTTTCCCAGAGCAGCTCGTTTTGTCTGCAGATGAGAACAGAGTGAGCCTGTAAAAAATTTATACTATTTCTATTTGTGATACACTGGAAGAACAGCCAAATACCACTAAATTTGTCAGAGGTTCTACAACCTCTGTATTATGTGTATCCATTGATACTCAGTCTTACAGATTGCTCCTTTTACTGAGACCAAGTTACATCTAGTGAGCTAGTGAGAGGCAGTGTTTGTGTTTGTCACTGAGTATACCCAAATGTTGAGTAATATTATCTTGCATATGTGTTGAGGTCTGTATTGTGAATATCACTGCTTCTGCAGGCACTGGTATCAGTCTGCTGCAATAGGCATGCATGTACTTAAGGGGTGCACTACTTCAGCACCATCAGTGGTTACTAAAAGGCAGCTTCTCATTTCAAAGGAAGTTCTTTACTATGAGGATGGTAGAACACTGGAACAGGTTGCCCAGGGAGGTGGTGGAGGCCCCATCCCTGGAGACATTCAAGGTCAGCCTTGATGAGGCTCTGAGCAATCTGATCTAGTTGAGGATGTCACTGTTTCCTGAAGGGGGGGGGTGGGGGGGTGGACTAGATGACCTTTGGAGGTCCCTTCCAACATGGGGCATTCTATGATGTCAGCTATTGTAAGGAATGTAATCAAGGTAAAATGGTTTGACCACAAGACTAAAATTTGACTTCATGTAACCCCACCTACCACTTGCATTGTGAAATGGTTTAAAACTAGAGTTTAGAGAAGTACCAGTTAATTAAATTAGTGAAGATACTGGATGACTTAATGGGTCTAATGTAAGTAATAACAATACTGACAAAAGTTATTTTTAACTGAAGTTAAGGGAGCAAAAGAACATCACAGCAGTTAAAAGCTATCTGCTCACATGTCTAAATATTTATAGCACTTTTTTTACCATAAAGCTTTTCTACTGATAACAGACACACTAAATTAAAAGTGATATTAATAAGGGACACAGAAGCCTGACAGATGCCAGTTAATGATCAGTCTAAGCTCTTATACTTGAAGTTGTGCTATAGGGAGTCACGCCCACTTGTTTTGGAAGAGCAGTGTCCAGAGTTCTTTTGTAACCAGAGGTTATCCAAATATTTATGCTGTGCTTTAGGTAGCTCACTAGCTATATTTGATATGGCCAGCAGAAAGCAGGAAAAATGTTGTTTTCATGACATGTGAGCTTTCTAGCAGGTTTAAGATCTGATCCACTGGGTAAATTCAGTTACCAAAATCTTTACTCAAGGGATTGTTGGAATTATGCAGGGCTTTTTTTCTCATCATGGTGCAGAAAATGTTTTTCTAGTTAAGCATGATCTGTGTAACTTTTGGATTGAATTACCTCATCTATGAGGACACTGTGAAACACCAGATACTGCTAGTTCAGAAGCTGGTTAGAGCTTTCCCATACACTCATGGACCTTGTGTTACCAGTGGTGGTCATTAATAGCTCAGTCTTGGAGTCCTATCACCCCAGGATTCTGCAGAAGCAATTGAACTTTATTGGCAGCAAGCACACCTACTGAAACTAAGAGAAAAATAAATACTTCATTCTGTATAAACTGCAAGTGGAATGGAAAACTTTTTGATGCAGGTTTATATGCACAGTACTAGCATGTGATAACACTGTTATGGAAGGACTTAGACAAGTGGGAATGCAAATGCCTAATGCTGTAGAAGATGATTTTCTTTTATGTATGTAAATGAGTACAAAGTGCACCCTGAAAGCATGGTATTTGACAAGTTGGTATTCTCACTAGACGCCCACATGAAGGCAGCTGAACAGGTCGTAAGTGCACTGCACACTTTACATGCAACAAATGTAAGGCTGCTTGCTTCTATATCTTAATTAAAAATAAATAAATAAATCAGTTTTGCTTCTTGACAGCCTAAAAATGCAAACACTGTGTTCAGTCAGCTAACAGACTCTTAGGCTAATGCCATGTATCATTAACCATACTCGCTAATCTATTATTACAGAGGAACCATGCATTAAAACAAATGCCTGTCTCACAGTAAACATCAAGGACACCATGCTAGTGGCCAAAACTGAATGTTAAAGCTTAAAGCTTAATGTGTTCCATATATTATTTTTAACCTTTACAGGTTTGCGGTACAGCAACATTGTCTCATAAATGGCAATACAATCTGTCCATTTACTGGATGCAGCATGAGAAAACCTTAGCATTGACAGCCTTGTCCACCTGAAATGGATTGTTACTGTGCTTAGTGCTCTGATACCTCACTTCCTCAACCATATGTGTAGAAACAGCATTTAGGAGGTTGTTTTTTAATTCTCCAAAAGCAAATTTCCTGGTGAGGAGAAATTCTTTGTGTCTTAAGTTCATTGGTATGTCACCCACAAGCTTACATAAGAAACTGTAAAAGAAATAGCAAAAATAAAGACCATACTCAGTTAATGAAGATCTTAAATTTGAATGCATCTCACTTGTAAAGAGAAAACAAAACCTGTAATTTTTCTTCTCCAACTGTACACGTTAGGTCCTTTTGCTAGCTTGTGGGCTATTATAAAACAGCTCCTGTTTTGACCCTAACCAAGGACAGTATGAGCTTTCTTCTATATTAGATATGATAGAGCAATAATTACTTTTGGCCTCACATTCAACATGTGGCTTGATAATGAGCTCATAGAATGGCTGTATGAGAACAGAGCATGACATTGCTGGATCCGTTGTGCTCTTGGATCCAGCTGTTATGAAAGTGCTGGATTAGACTTTAGTATTATTTAATTGTCCTGAACCATTAGTTTACTTACTGTCTTTTTGCTAATTATATAACTAGAGTACTTACGTAGCACCCTTTACTGCTGTGCCCTGTAGCAGTGTGGTTTATTTGTTTAAGAGTCGGGGCATAACACAGTGTCAGTGCTGGGTCGCAGTTCTGGGGCTTGTGTTCTGAGACAGAGAAGCAAAGACCCTGCTGCTGAGATGCTCTTTCTTTGGTTTTTGCCCTGATGCTTTTCTATGCTGCAGCCACAGCAGATTTTTTTTTTTTTTTAGACTTAATACATTTCTCAAAGCTTGTACTTGTGAAAATGCAACACTAGTCAAAGCTGGAAAGGAATCTGTTATTTCAAATATGCCTTTTTAAGTGTCAGATGGATGGAAGTTCTAGCTTCATTAACCTGTAGCTGTTGAGACACTCCATTCCTCTGAGTTCCTCAGCGCTGATCTTCATGAGGGTCGTACATTTCACACCATATAAAGCTGAGCATCTGCTAGGGGAGGCATTTAAAAGCTACTAAAACTGATACAAACATAATCAAAGCAAAACTCAAATTGCTGCTGAAGAATCTGTAGATATATCAGTCTGTCTTGAATTTTTCTCTGGGTGTTGTGGGTGACATATGGTCACATAAACTTTTCCCCCTCATCACCTTGTCTTCACAGTTACTGGCCTGACAGGCAACTTGCTGTGCATGGTGACTATTGAGAGAGAAAATGAGGGGAAGGCAGGGAGGCAGGACCTGAGGGCAATTCAGGTTTAGGATGTTTTAAGCTGATCCTGAAACCACCCTCAACCCTTTCTGAGGAAATTTTATGATAAATATCTCAAAGGAAATCTTTACTATGAAATTCTGATTGATGGATTTCAAAGAGACTCCTAGGTCAGTTCTTGCTCTGTGCATTGTACAGGTGCCTGATGAGGAGACTGTTCTCCCATGACTGGAAAGATAAAAGTTGCAAATCAACATGTCCATTAAGGGATATGAAGTTGTAGATTAGATAACCTAACATCTCCAAAATTAAGAGAAATGCAGCTCTGTTAATTGAGAATTTGAAGTGAAACATATGTGGTTTGTGGTATCTCTGCTTTGTGTGGGTTGGGGTTTTTAAAATTCTTTTTAGTGATATTATTTAAGCTTTATGGAAGCTTGACTTTGTACCGAGTCAAAAGCACACTAATTTGGTTATTAGCATGTGCATGAAGTGATCCCACTCCACTCATTCAGAAAATAGGAATTAAGATGATTTGACAGCCCTCCAATTTTGCTTTCGATGCTATCGATTCCTTTCATCAAGGCTGGGCTGTTCTGTGCTTGATCTTGCAAAAGCAAATGATGGCACACTCTCTTTAATCACATTTCATTGCATGTAATAATAAATTTGGCTATCCAGATCAATTCTGGCCCAGTTTCCTCTCACAGAATGCAATTCAATGATTGCTTTTTTATTTTTCTTTTAAGGACTATCATTTGATCCATAGAGGGTTCTATTTTTTTAATCCCCAAAATATTGACTAAAATAAGCTTCAGTGGTATTCTATACTTTTGTTTACAGTCACTTTGGGAAAAAGCCTATGCCTGATTTTGATAGGTCTGAGGTTACTACATGGGATATAATGACAGTGATTTTTGTAATGGCTTTTAAAGCACTTAGTAAGCTCATAGAGCCTTCTTGAGTGAACTGTTTAAATACAAATACTTCCATACAGAGTACTGTTCAATGTAACTTGCAAATGCAGAGAGCTTATTGCATAATTTTGTAATCAGTATTGCAATGTGTCTCAGTATTTTCTGTAATGACCTTATAACAGGATTATTATTTGACAAAGAACATTGTAGATGAGGTTAACGTACTTTTTGTATTTTTGTTCCCACGGAAATTAGAGATGAAAAAGATCTCTTAGGTCAACTAGTTCATTCTCTGCTCTTGATTTTATTATGCCTATTCATCAGTTTAAAAGACCACTTTACTGTTCCAAATCTGTATTAGGGAAAATGCAGTACTGGACTGGCCCATTAGTAGATTTTGCTGGTGAATGTGCAGTGAGCAATAAAACTTTCTCTGACTTGTGGTGAACAGAAAAAAGCATCTGAAGTCCCTTGGGAGTGGGGATGGAGAATAATTAAAGGCAAAGGACTGTTAGGTCTGTAGTCAGATCTCAGGTTGATCCTAACAGAAGATAATGCAAATAACACATCTGTGGAGCTGGAAGAGCTGATCTTGGATTAAAGATCTGAGATTTGCAACTAAGCTTCATTTAGCATATAATGAAATAACATTTACATGATCCACAAATGTTTATTAACTAAGTCAATTAATACAGTTGTTAAGTGAAATCCAGTTAAGCATATGGATTGTAAATACATGAGTATGGGAAGAGCTGTTTTCAGTGCATTATACTACATCTAAAGCTCCATTCATTATCATTGGAAAAATATGTTTGCAGATCTGCACAGTGGCATACACAAAGTTTCATGTGAGTAGAATCTGTGGTCTTACTTTCCCCTCAAGTATAAATCATTATGATATCATAGATAAGTAACAGAGGAAGCAGAAAACATGTGTCCCTATTTCCAGTTAGGCCCCAATAAAGTCCAGCCAAAACAAATTTATCCAGCATGATACAAAATCTTGAATGCACACATCTTTAAGCTTTGGAGTTATTATGTTGTCTTCAGAATTAGAATGAGAGTTCTTTAGGTCAGTTCTCTTCACAAGTGTAACAGGCAGAGATGAAGAGTTTCCTTTTTTAATATCAAATTTTAAGAAATTGTTATAAAAAAAAAAAAGCCTGACACCATTTAAAACTCTCTCATGGTTTCTGTTTTCATTTTTCTGCTTTCTCTGTAAAAAAAAAAAAATAGTTAAACATTCCTTTAAGTTTTAGCCTTTTTTATTTCAACCAATGACTCTTTTCCAGTTATGCTGTAAAAGTAATTTGCTCTTCTTGCTTGAACAAAAGTTAGTGAACTAATAGAATATGCTTTAAGTAAATGGGTAAGAAACTAAAAGAATACAGTTTAAATAAATAGCTACAAAAAAAAAAAGGCAGTTGTCTTATTTTGATTCAGTTTTTTATCAAAAAAACCTTAAACACTGTAATTATTTGTTCTAGAAATTAAAAAAGTTGCTGTTTTGATTGCAGGAAGATCTTCCAGGATATGTGTCCTCAGTGATGAGTGAATTACGATTCTATAGAGTAACATTATTAGAACTGTAGGGACTTGAAAGACCCCTAATCTTTTGCCCTTAAAATAGAAGGATAAAAAAAAGATGCTTTATAAATGACATACCTTAAGAAATAATCTGTCTTTTCATTATGGATGGACAGAAAAGGTAGAAATTTGAAAAAGCTCATGTATGTTTTGGATTAGAAAATACATTTTAAGAAAACTAGGACTTTTTATTATAGTACCTGTATTTTTTTACATGAAAAAACAGTAAGCAAGTTCAGGTATTAGGAGTGGCACCTTAGGGTTTTGCAGCGCTACTTGTCTGGAAAAGTAAGTTTATTCTGACAGAATACTTAACAGCACTCAGTAAGCTACAAGGAAAGCTATAAAGCTATAATGTAACAGGCTTGGCAAGTCTGTCTGAGGATGAGCTTTTTTCTCTGGGCCTAACTCTATTTCAGTGTTCCTATTTATCTCTCCAGAGAATGCAGGCACCCTTCATGGTCTGACAGATATTCTGTCCTTGCCAGGTAGCTGCTGCTTTTAGGCCTTAGCTGCCAAAACAATTCAGAGATTAATGGGAAAACATCCATAAATTATAGTACAACCTCTCCACTTTCACAGAAAATGTAAGATCTCTGGGATGTTTAAATGCTGTAAAATGTCTTAATTTGTTCAGACACTTGCACAATTATTAATACAGACATGCGGAATACACAGGCAACAAGCACCTAAATTAGCTTTGAGGGGAGTTAATACAAGAGGCTAGCAAAATGCTCCCAGAGAATAAATTAGTGCGACATTTTATTATGATTTCAACACAAGATTACCAAGTGCATATCTTTAATGTTGGTCACAAAAACCGGCAAAAGAAAGCTAATATCAAATGATGCAGCGAGGGAAAGCAGAATAGGAAAGCTACACCTATTAGGTGCATAGGCATACTCAAGGTAAGACAACACTTGTCACCCTGAATAAGCCATTAAACGCATTGGGTTTTTTCAAATCTTTAATTGCAGTTGACATTCCCAAGTCTAGTGCTGGAGGCAGCTATCCTGTTGAAGAACAATAACCTTTGTGACGCTGAAGTACGAGAAAACAGCAGCAGGGAACCATAGCCTACATTCCAAAGTGCTTCTAAAACACATTAGTAGGAGAAAAACCATTTAATGTTAAAAAGTTTTTACACGTATAAGTCCAGCCTCAGCTGAACATGATACTCTGTGTGCTTGTAATGACACCCCAAATCCACAGTGTCTGTGGGGTTCAGCTTGGCTCCTGTCACCATCACTTAGCAGCAAAACAGACTTCTGCAAAACTGACTCTGTAGGACTCAAGTGGAAATTTCCTCATAATGCTGTAGCCTGCAGCTTCTTAGGCAAATGGATGGTAATAACAGTTGCCCAAACAATAACATCTGGTGACTCCAGTACAGTCATACAGGCTAGTAATGTCCTGTCAGCCCCAGGATGTGACTGCAGTCACCTAGGCTTGATTTCATACCTTGATGCTACTAAAAGGAAAAGTAACATTTAATTTGTATATGCTTATATAGAAGCTTAAGGCTGTGATGTGAAAATACCTGGTTCAGAAACATCGGCACTGTGTGGCCTCTTCAGCCGGTCCCTCAGTCTCAATACAGGCAAGTGTATCACAGCCGGCCAAGCCCAGCTTAGCATCCAGCTCCTCCTTCTCTCTGGGTAGGTGGCCATCCATGCTTTTTCAAGAGTCAGCCACTGGTGAGTTGAGAGTGGAGCTCAGACCTCTCCCTGAATGTTAAAGGAGAGAGATCAAGAAACAGTGGAATAGCAGAGAAGAGTGATGTGCAGAAGTTTGAACCTCAGAGGAAATCATGAGGAATCTCAAGAAGAAGGGTGTATAAAAGATGTCATAGTAGTGTTGGTAGAAATGTTGTCCTCTCTGAGTTCAGACTGTGTAAAAGGATCTGCCATGAGTCCCATATTAAGTGGGTTAAATAAGTGATACAGGGTAACGGCTGGAATATAGAGAGGAATAGGGTGACCTTCTGGATTTAGGCTGAAATTAAGTATGCTTTTCTTTGTTCTTAATAGACACTGAAAATCATAATTGTATTTTTTGATTTATTTCATTTTAAATAAAATATCTTATTTTTGATTTGCTTTAACATAGTTTGTTTATGTGTTTTAGATTAAGCAAGGTATGTGGGCATGGTGACCCTTACAAAGGAATTTAGGGGAACATTTGAGCAATGCCTAATATTCCAATATCTTTATTCAGAGTATTCAAAAGAAAATTACATATTCTCTGGAGTTTTATAGCCAATTTTTGAAAGTTACAAGAAAGGCATGTATATGTTACATGTGCCCGGTATCAGTAGGTTTTTTGAATTAATTCCTGCCAAGATGCTTGGGAGCACTGAATTCCTGCTGACAGTCAACTGACCCAGGCTGAAGGTTATTGCATAAAGTGACAATGTACCAGTTGTAGCAGCCAAGCTAAAATCCGGTACAGCTAGCCAGTCCTTAGGGTGAAGCTCTCCTTCACCCAGCCTGGAATGTGGTGTACAGTCCTTTCCCTCACACTGACAACAGAATCTCTTTCCATGCTAATGGATCTGAAATGTCATTTAGCCATGTAGTTCTCAACTTCTCATTTAGCAAAACACTGAGAAATAAGTGGGGGATGCCCAAACCTAGCGTGCTTCAAGACCAAAAGATAAATTGTATTTTGTTACCTTGTTGAGTAGTTCAGCATAAGCTGTAGGAGAAACACATTTTGAAGGCAGATTCATATATAGCCAGACAAAGAACAGTCAGGGTTTTGGGGCATTTAATTTTCAGACTTCCTCCTCAGTTCATTTTAGAGGAGAAATGTTTTACTGAAGGTTCTAGCTTTATTTTATCAAATAATATCTTAGCAAAATTAATGGATACAAAGCATTTTAGTGCAATTCTTAATCTGTAAGAATGTCTGTCCTTGTCCACTGATCAATTTTTTTTATGGCATACTTAATTTTAGATCCATGACCTATGATCTTTAATAGACTTTCTGACAATAACAATTAGGATAGTCGATGCGCAGTATCAAATTATCAATAACCTTCTTCCCTGAGATAACACTAATGAATCATCATCCAATAGGCATATTCTTCTTAAAACCTTGATCATTAACTGATTAATATTTTACACAATAAAACCTGCATTTCCCTTTCTGCCATTTTTCTAGAAGATATTTTAAAATAAGTACTGATGATTGTTTTTTAGCTTGTGTTTTTGTTTTGTTGTGTTGGGTTTTTTTACAGGGTTTTTTTTATTTGGTTTGTTTTTTCTAAAAGCTACAGCTAAAAATCCTTTAGCTTGCACAGTCCCTTATTTCTTCTATACATATTTTTGGAACCAAGATCTTCATAGGAAGCATTTAAAATGTAGCTTAAATAAGCATAAATGAAACACCTATAATGAACTCTGCCTGGAAATGCATGAGATTTGTACAATTCTCATTATATTCTGGGAACAAATGGACCTTAAGATCTTATTGAAAACCTTGATTAAAAAAAGTGACTAAGATAGGTTCCTTAAGGATTATTGATGTTTAATTTAGCATTTGATATTAACCATCTAAACCCACATCAGTAGAAACTAAGTATTGCTTTACTCTGAGTAGTTCCAGAGAAAGAGGAGATTTTGCAGTTGAAACTTTTGTCATTCTGAATGTCTCAATTAGCATATTTTAACAGTCTTTTAAACCTTGAAACATAATCAAAATGGTAATAAAATATTCTGCTTTGAGTGCTGAATGCAGTACTTGCAAACCCATTTAAATTTCATTGTCTTTGCCACTATCACAGATTTGAGAAATCTCATTTTAAATAAATTTAGTCTCTGCTTCAAACCTGCACAGGATGCATATTGGGGATACTATTTTTCTGGGGGGGAAAAAAACAAACAAACAAACAAAAAAACAAACCAGAAAACCAATCCTGACATAATTCAATAGCAGCATGGTTCCCCTAGATACATTTGAAGCTGGAAATTTCATTGTCCATTCTCTGCCATTTCCATATTATGCAGCACTGCCATGTTAGTTTTTTT
>JAAGNO010017874.1:64247-98411 GCA_033439905.1 Ceryle rudis
GCCAGACTATCGGGTTGTATTCGGACTCTGATTGTGGTTTGGTTTTTTTCTTGTTTCCCTTTGTACTGCTGCATTACCTTTGTTTTGTATTTCTGACCTGAGTCTCTTGCTGGTTTTGTTCTGAAACCACTACAATAGAGCTTTCCTACACAAGACCTTACTTCAAAATAGTCTGTGCCCACCTCTCTTCTAGGCTTCATAAATGCATGCAAGGTTCAGATCTCTTGTAGCTAGTGCCCCACAACCTCCATGAACAGTCAAATTATGTGCAGATCATAAATAGCCTCTACTAGTTGTAGTGCTTGGAAAAGGAAAAACAAAGGATGTGGAGGGTCTGGTATCATGATAACAAAGGCAGCTCTGTATTCCAGAGCCCTCAACCTCTCCTCTTTCTCTGCATGTTGTTCACATACTATAGTCAGCCCAAAGGCACATAGTTTGTATCATCATTGAATTAAAAAAAACATAGGCACATTATATTCTCTTCAAGTTGTCACTCCACGTTCTATTTTCCACCCCTCAAAAAGACTCAGTGAGCATGCTCTTTGTAGCCACTACTGAACATTCTTTCCACTTGCTCAATTTTTGAAACCTTTCCACTACTTACACAAAGTGTCTCTCAGACTAATGGTTTCATATATTAATTTCAGAACCAACCTACCAACTTCCAACGTGATAATTATCAAGGTGTAATTATCATCCCAAAGACTCCACAATTTAAAGGGTTTTTATGACTATCTTCAGGTTTGTTATTGTTGTTATTAAATCTTTACAATGACACCTCTATCTCAGCCATCTGTAACCTCTGCAAGTTTTTCAAGTTGTGATTTCAGATCTACCAGAAGTCTTTCTAGCACAATTCATGAAGCAATTGGCAGTTAAAAGTACAAATAAAAACCACCTATACAGAAATCCCATTCAGTTGGCAGGTAATACAGCTTGGCCGGCAAGAAGGCAAAGTCAGAGGCTGGCTCCTGACTGCTGCCAGTGCCAAATAAAAATACCTGGTTTTATAGCATTAAAGCAACACTTCTGTAAAACAATTAAATGCTGTTCATCTAAATTCTAAGCACTTCATTTTCTATCTTTCCTTGTTTCCAACTTTCAAGCAGGAGGAGAAAAAAAATTATGTGAAGGTACCCATCATATTAAAAAAGGATGGAGAAATATTGTATTAGATTGTATAATATCTGAATCAATGACTGGCATTTTAATTTTGACTGACTGTAGAGAAGCAAGTGTGGCCACACTCTGATACCACAAAAGAAATGTTCAAGTAAGGAGTATTGTCATGTGTCTATTTGAAGAGAATTTTAAACTTTTCTTCATTATCCCTATGACCTCTGTTTGTTTACCAAGATTAACTATGTGCTCTGTAAAATTGAGCATCACTTTCACAAGAGTAATGATCATTCAATAATCACATTTCCTCATTAGTGAGTGATTCTTAAATGTATTCCCCTTTGTCTTCTTGTAAAAAAGTTTTTACAAAGCTGAGGCAAGAAAAATATTAAATGAGTTTTGCACCATTCTTGCTCTGTTAAGATTTTCTGGTATGGGAAAGGTCAGTAACTAATTCCCTTCATACTAAAGACTGAGACAGATCCAAAAATTTAAACAAGAAAACAGTTTTATAAAAGCCAATAAATGAATGCAGAATCATATTGTGTAACAGCTTTCTTAAATACCGCTATATTCTTATCACTCTGACCTTCATCCTCTTTGCACAGATGGTAGATTTGTTAAACTCCAAATGTGGTTAGGATTTGGTATACAGAAATGGCAAAGTCTTCAGGGAAAAAAACCCCAACAAACCAAAACCAAACCCCACAATCAAAACAAAAGCAAACAAAAAAAACCCCACCCCAAACTCAAACAACCAACCACTTTTATTTTGTGCTTGCACAGTATCAAATACGCTGGGTGCCTTGAGCCCAACTGGAGTCTATGGGTAAACTCCAGAAATTTAGAGTTACTTCATGCTGCATTAAAGACTCTGATCAGGACCAAGGCACTTTCAACTTAACCAGAAACTTTCTTCTACTGCCAACTGAGAGATTCAAGGTCACAATGTAGAAGAAAATCATTCAGCATATATACAGACGGTTACCACCAGTTGCTAGAGCTAGAGGACATAGGAAAATTGGGGAATTGTTGGTTACAGCAGACTGGATGCTCCAAACAAACATCCTTACCCTTCAGCATGGCAACGTTAGTTTCTCCATAGGTTACTTCTCTCACTGTGCCCTCGGGAACTGTCCCCCTCTGACCAGTAAGGAGGAAAAGGAGGAGAAAGGGACTTGCACAACAAGCAGCACTTCTAGTGGGTAAAGGTGCCAAGGATGGGCCACTCATGATAAGAAGTGAAAAGGACTCACTGTGGAGATGATGGGTCTCCAGTGCTCACAAATGACTGGATGTCGATCTCAGACTTGCTCATCCTCAGTCTTTCATTTAACCTGTTCATGTTGATTAATGAGCTGAGAATGAACTCTGGGAACATGTCCCCCTTCAACTTCAGCAGTACAAGAGATTTTGAAACCCAGGATCAGGAAGACCAGAGGACCAGACTGCCACCATATATAAATATATGCCTGCTTAGGGCCCTAAAATCAAATTCTCACATGGGAACACCACTAGAACTATTAGTAAGAATGTAGGGCTTGATTCAATTTACATTGATTTTAACAGATGGGTTAAGGAAAACTACATTCCTTTGAGATTAGTAATATTTTACATACCCATTTTAATTTTCAATCTCTGAATATACATATATTCAGGTTTTTTTCTTAGCTAAATATGTAGCTCTTACACTCATTAACACATTTCAAGACTAAATTTCCTCTTTTCAGCTTCTAAAAACTACTACCGGTTTTAGTGTTATAAAAACTATACCTCTAGGAGGTCTCTTCAATAATCTTTTTTATTGATAATATCGATCAAATCTATGCCTATATAAAAAAAAAAAATCCTCAAGTGAGTTTATGCAGATATATAAGGAACATGCAAGAATTGTTTTGCATCACTAGGAATTAGAAGACTGACTCAAATTGTATTATCCAGAAACTAAATATGGCTAGATAAGGCAATCAAGCAGGGGAATAAAAAACTCAAAACTTAAGTTGCAATAATTGTAAAAGGCAGGGGAGTCTAATAGCTTAAGTACAGGGAAAAAGGCAAACATTCAGAATTGTAATCTCAACTGTTCCACCAGCTTGCAGTCCAGCAGCATTTAGCTACCTACAATTCAAAGTTCTTCTATTTACCAGGAATGCTTGAGAGATCTTAGACTTTGCTTATTCACTTTGCTTATCTTCTTACAGAGTTCCTCCATAATGTACTCAGTATTTTATGAATTACGAGCTCCTTAAGTTCTTCCTTTTTTTACAGTGTGCCAGCTCTTGACAGGAAAGCTAAACATATTTGCAGTATTTGTCTTTTGCTGCACTCTGCTGGAACAATCCATTTTTCAACTGAAAGCAACATTGTACTGTATGTGATGTAGAAGTTAACAAAAGAGGGGGGAAATTGAGTAATCTTATTTCTTATAAAAAAGAACTCTTTTGAAGCACTTTTTTCAAACCAGAATTTAGACATTTAAATCTGTATTTAGTTCACCTACCAAACTGACCTATTTTCAAAGAGAGAGCACCTGAAATAGTCCTGGATAGAATAATATTGAAGAGGGCTCCCTACTGCTCAGAATAAAACGACAATAAATTAAGTTCATCAATAAGGCACTGAAAAGCCTCTTGAAGATTGGAAGAGTCCAGACTTGCATGCAAACACACTATTTACAAACTCAACATATGCACAGAAAACTAACCCTCTCCATTTTATCTCTGATCAAAATAAGAAAAAATTAAGAGATAACATAGGTTATTATGACATTCACAGGGAAGGAAACAAGATTTTGAATCTCTTCACAAAAAAAACCCAAAACAAAACACACACCCCCCCAAAAAAACCCACCACCAACCAACCCCAAAACGAAACAAAACAGAAAAATACAACACAAAACACCAAAAAACACAATAAAATTTCTGAGTACTTTATGAAAATTTTAAAATTTTCAAAACCATTTTTTTCATTAAAAAATGAAGAAAATCACCTGGGCTAGAGAACAGATCTAAGCTTGTGTCAACAGTCAGAGCTGTAAATCTCATGGTAATTCATTCTGGATGAGGATCTGCTCCAGAATCACCCAAACACATTACACAAACTGAACTTAACCTCCTACTAGAAAAATGTACCTGTGATCAAAACGAAAGATTATGACTTATTTTTATTCCCACCCTCCCCCAACAAAGTACACACCTTTGCAGCGACCATAAACTTAAAAGTAAAATAAAAATTAAGGGGAAGCAAGTAACACAGATGCAACAGGACAGAAATGCCACAGGCTTGTTCTAGCACTCTTCTGATGGCTATGAGGAAAAGCCCTAAAAGCTTTCACTCTTAGACCTGTCTTGGCAGTTGCAAATACAGAAGTTTGAACCAGTCCCAGAAAACAAAGCATACTTTTCAATTTTTACTAATAACTGCTAATATTTTATCTTGGCATTTTTGCTCAGAAAAACTGACAGCAGGTGCTGTCAGTCTTTTTGTTTTGTTTTAGATCAAAGTTTGGCATAAAATGCTACTGAATTACATCACCTATGTAGTGTTCTCCCTTATTATTTAGTTGGTGGTATAATGAACGTGTAAGTCAACATGAACCCATGCATTTCACTCAATCTGACTATCAAAGTCTCTGGAATACTTAGTTATTCACTGCACCCAGGGTGGAGTATGGAGACACACAAAAAAAAACCCAACAAAACAAAACCCCACACAACACATAACCAAAAAAAAGCTAACTTACTGAAGACATGAGCAATTTTACAAAAAATGGTTGACCTGAAGTCAAGACTGTCCCACACTGGATCAAGTAATTGCTGCGACAGACCAAAATACAGAAGAGTTGTGCCAACAAACCTACTCTATGTTTTCCAAGGACAGGTAACTACTTTCAGACATTTTCTGAATACATCTTCTAATAAAAAAAAAAAGGGGGCTTTGATGACATTTTAAGTATTCCACTGTCAAAGCTAAGTAAGTTTTTAGGGAAACAGAAACAACACTATTTGAACACTAGTAAAATAGAGAAACTTAATTATAAGTGATAGCCTATATGCGATAGCTTTAGTGGCTATGAAAAAAACCTACATTTAGCAGAAACAGCAATAAAACGAGTGAAGTTAAATATAACTCCTGAAAAGAACAGCATATTTATTCAAGCCAAAAAAAGCGAATTTCTACTATGGGTGTAGTTCTCACTATCTGGGGAAAATGACTATTATAGGAGCAGGTATGATATACAGGCTTTGAATCATGCATGATAAAACCCTAGTGGGTTTGCTTTGAGGTAAAAGTCCTTACTAATCAAGTAATGAATCATGCCCAAAATGTTGAGCTCCTGAGGACGTGCGTGTCAGAAGTGTGACTCTAGAGAGAATACTCAATCATTAATGATCACTTCTGAGATTATCAACTGAGTAATAAGCAGGGAAAGAAGTTAAGGAGCTTGAACAAAGAGTTAAATAGATCTTTAATGACATTCTATGTGTTTCAGTGAATAGAACATAACGATTTTTATTCGCCACTGACCACAAGCTACCGATGATCAAAGTGCTCCACATGTTGCAAGTGTTTAAATAATGGGAGGAGCAGTACTTACGCTTTCAAAAGTTTAGAACATTATGTTTACTTAAAAAATTTTAATGCACATACTTATTTTGTATTACACCTACATGGCAGATTACAGATTAGAAGTAAAGAGTCTAGTTTCCTAAATCAGTACATGGACATGAAGCAAGGAGAGAAATGGGATGATACTTTTTTGTTTAGTATATTAGGTGCTGGACCTGTTGGTATCAATAATCACAGAAGTGAAATTCTGACTCTTAAGATATACAATTCTAAAAAGGCATTCGGGAACAATTCTTAAGACTAGAATGAAGATACAGTGACTGATGTGAATGTATACATATATATACATGTGCACAAACATAAATCCTTTGGTACTACTGCCTATAAATTACCTACATCTAAAGAGGGAAAAGGCTTTTATTTGCCTTTATTATAGTCATCATCTTTGTGCTGAAATATAAAAAGAAATAATTTCATCTAATATCTTGAAACCACTAAGGATAACTAACTTGGAGCAATTAGAGTTCCCTAAAACAAAACAAATTACTATAGGTAAGTCAGTTCAGTCAAGTCAGTCTGCAACCAAATCTCAGAAATAACACTCAAAAATCAAATGGGAGGGTGTCATTTGATAGCTCGGAGAATCTTATTCTGGGATCAGAGAAAAACAGGAAACAAAACAGGCAAAGAGGGGAGATTGTGCATCCTTTTAAAGGGCAGTGACAAGATTCAAATCTCTTGCTGAAGATACGAAAATAAGTTAAAACCTTCCAATTAAGGTGGCTCAGTTTTGCACACAGCTTTACTTTTCTACCAACAAAATGAACGTGCACATTTAAAAATTCCTTCACAGATTTTATTACAATTTACTCTAAATGTCAAATGCACCAATTATCAATAGTGGATAAATTTAGTATCAGGAACTGGACAAAGCTGGAAGAGCTGTCACCAGTTGGACTTAAGTGAATTCCAGGAAACTCTAAGCAAGACAGATACCAGATATGAGATTATACTTAGAGCATATGCCTAGAGTCCAAAAGACAGAAAGTACCAGCAGTTCTGCTTGTCACAGCACAGCAGAAGGTCAGAACATATCTGCAGAGAAGGGTGGATAGTCATGGAATTGTTCCACACCAGCTGAAAGACCGGAGATTGTGAACCATCTCCAATTGGGAGCCACATAAACATATTAGTGCAGCGCTATGAAGAAGGTGTGTTACTAGGTTTTTTGTTGAACTTTGACACAGGTGCAAAGTTTCTAGATGGCATCACATTCACATCTAGCCAGTGTGGAACATGACAACGTCTGCAGGCACAAATGCAAGCCCTCAAACACTGCACCAGAGCCCCACATCTTAGAAATCACACTCTCTGGACTAATGGTGATTTAAATCAGCTAAGAATCTGCTCTGAAAACTGATCAAAAGCGCTACACAAGAAGGACAAAATATGCTTACATTTAGATGTTTCTTAACTGTCAACTGGAATATAGTTTTTCATTTGAAGTGATGAAATTCCAGGGACAAAATTATATCATTCAGAAGATACAATTCAGAATCAACTAGTTACTTCAACTGTGATAACAATTTACACCCGAAAAATACTTTTGCCAGGTAGTGTCAAGTACTATAAAATAGACAAGAACTGGCACACAGTATTCTAAGTGTTAAAAGATTGCTTCACAATGCTAATAAAGTATACTTCACAAGGTTTAAACACTCATTCACAAACCAGAATAAGAGATACAATATGCACGAGCAGCAGCACTAGGGTGAAAATTCCTCGTAATTGTCTTAAGTGGTTTAGAATCCCTTTGAGCACATTTTAGTTCCTTTAAGGTCTCTCCAAAATTCAGATTAATTGCACATTCTGATGAAACCTCAAGAAACATAAATATTTAGTGCACTTTCTCATGGCCTCCTAAATTATGCTCAAGGATACAAACGATTTGCTTTTTATCCAACCATTTAACTTTGGAAGTTTATTGTATCATAGCTTTCTTTTTTTGGATGCTTTTCTAAAACAAACCCAAACATCTAGTTAACACTTTAACATGAACTGAATATTCTTTTTGTGGGTGTATTTTAGAGAAAACTTAATGAAAGCTGCAAATCAGATCCCACATGCTTTAATCAGGTATTTATCCAATTATTATTTTTTCTTTCTTTGAGAAAATGAATGCTACAAAATTAGCTTTAGAATTATTTAAATGTCAGCTTTCAAGACTGGAATAGTGTCATGTAGTACAGCTAACTCAGCATCACTCTGAAAATAACATGGGATCAACTGGCTCCAAAAGCATGAAAGCAATTGTATGAAACGTTAACCATAAACAACGGACAAATATAAGGACAACTAAATACCAGCTCTGTGCTGTGGCATGAAACTGGTCCAGTCCTAATGTTTAGCAGCTGGCATTAATTCATAGCACAACTGCTTAAATTCCAGCTCAGAATCATGATATAGTCCATCTTTCTGTTTGAATTAGGCTACGACAAAGAATCTGTACAGTAATGAATTCCCTGAAGTTCTGAAAATATTAGAAGCACCTTTCTTCAACACCATCACATGAAAGAAAGGGCAACTCTTGTGACATTGCTAATTAAAAGAATTAGTGCATTTATTGAGACACATTTCACTTCCCAGTACTTCAAAATATTAATCTGTTTCATCAGAAGTCGCTAATGAATGGTCAAGATGCGCAACTAACATCCAGATCTGTCCATGTAAGGGACAGCTCAGATGCTACCCTTACATGTGGGTAAAGCTTTCGCAATCACAGGCAACAAATTCCTACACAGTTTATTGCTCTGTAAAGAATTAAAATGGATTCTCCACATGAAATTGCCTTCTTTATTCTAAATGAGGAGTCATGGTATCTCTACTTGGAAGCAACTGTATTTGTTGTCCACTTCTAACCGATAGTGAAAAAATACACTTACCTTCTGGTTCTGCTATGATAAACAATATAGGAATGCTGGAGAGAAAACAGATGAGGGAGAGTGCACCAAAAAAAAAAATATATTTAGGAATTGTGTTTATTCCTTTTCACTGTAAACAGTAACCTATGAGCACCTCCTGAAATCTGAAAAACTAATTTAATACTTTTCCCCTTGTTTCAAGTAGAATTTAAGGGAAAAAGTCAAGCAATTCATACACAAAACTCACAAGACACAGGACCAAGGACAAGATAAACATAAACCATATCCTAAGGACAGCAGAATGGACTGGAAAACTTCTAGTTTAACAGAGCAAGATCTGAAAACTATGTTAAAAGGCACTTTATTTCTACTTACAGCCAAGTATTTCTATGAAATGGATTATTCAGTAATTATATAAATAAGATGACCATAGCAGAACAGCTAAATTCGGAGGGGAAAAAAAAAAAGGGAGTAAACTTGCAGCATCAAATAGTTATAGCAGTTCTGTTTAGAAAAGTAAGGTCATCTTACTAATGGTAAGGTGGTCTCAAAGTACCTTAAAGGAAGAAGCTAAAATGTATCACCAATCAAAAATAAAGACCCACCTCTGTAGAATATGTAGTTATTAGGCCTAGATGTCTAAGGTTATGCAACTCATTATTTATGTCAGACTTCTTCTGTCAGTTCATTCCTAGTAACTTGTTTCCAATGATCACATAAAATTTTACAGTGACATGAGGATCCAGAAGTCATTAAGTTCCTCTATATATTTTTTACTTTAGCAGACTTGAAGGGGAGAGACATTATTAATATTTCTACTGAGACAGGACATAGTTCATCTTGGCCAGTGAGGTGGCTACCACTGGTCAGCACTAGTGCACTGGCTTGACAGTGTACAAATAAGCAAGAGATGGGGCATGCTGGGGCCATGGGTAAAATCTGAGGTGCCAGTCTTGAAAAGCACAAGGAAGTTAGTGGTCTTACTGGGTGTGGTTGAAGAAGACTCAGAACGCAGGGCAAACTGAGATCACAGAATCACTGAATCATTCAGGTTGGAAAAAACCCTTGGGATCATGGAGTCCAAACATCAGCCCTACTCTACAAAGTTCTCCCTTACACCATATCCCCCAACACCACATCCAAATGACCCTTAAACACATCCAGGGATGGTGACTCAACCATCAACCTGGGCAGCCTATTCTAGTGTCTGACTTCTCTTCCGGTGAAAATTTTTTTCCTAATGATGTTGTGCAATAGCAGCAACAGGACCAGGAAGGGAGCTATGCTTACTACATACAATGGAAGTGTTGGGATATGGGAAAAAAATCCCTTTGCTTATTTATATTACTTTTGCTACCTTTTGTTGTAATACAGTGCAAAGTTGAAGCAATTGCTTTGTCATTACATTTTTTTGTTCAATCCTGTCTCAGATTCATGCTTTAAGTACTTAAAATTGGCTAACCAACAGCTAGTACCCCAAGACAACTCCACTCCATGTTTCAACTTCATCCTTCTTCCTCTTTCCCCAAAATAACTGCAATAGTCTTCTAAACACGGTTGCAAGGTTAAACACAGTTTACAACTAGACACAGTTTGTATTGCCTAGATTCACTAGGATGAAATTCACATGGGTTGAAATATTAAATTGAACCATCTGATTTTTATGACACTTGTTAATTCCAGCTTGTACATGGAAGGGCAAATAATATATGTCAAGAGTCAGTGCATAACAATTACAATTCCAGGGAAAGCACATGCAACTACTGCCAAACTATGATTTTATTTTAATATGACAGAAAACATACTGTACAGATTAGAAATCATTAAATTACACTTTGAAGCAATAAAATCTCTTTAGTAGGTAAGTATTATAGAAAGTACATGCTATTTACAACAGCTACCACAAAATTTGCTGCAATCTCATTTCATGTAAGAAGTCCTTTAAACTACAAAACATCTATGCAATCTCAACTACTGTTCAATTGCTTTCAAATTTATCTAACTAAATTTGTTTATCAGAACAAGAGGTAGCAGCAAGTCCAACTGCACGGGTGATTTTTAACCAGAGATCAATAAATTAGTCTATAGGCATACAAGTACCATCTATTGCAAATTGATTTTTCTATTGTTTTCATAGCACCTTCCTACAAATCATTGCTAAACATCATAAGAATAACATTTCCTTTTTCTAACATGTGAGGCTACTGTACATATATATAACAGCTTTTCTTCTCCCTCCGAGATAGAACACCTGATGTCACTATTTGTTAACTGTTGATAACACTCAAATCTGTTCAGACTTATATTACTTCAGAAAGACAAATATTAGAAGAAAAGATTAAACAGAACTATAAAAACAAAACCAAGCTTTTCATCATTGCACCTACTTATATATTTGCTTATACATTTCTCCATTATTGTGAAAAGTAAGGCTGAAGTTCCTTACACCCATCAGTAGTTTTATTGTAGCATAAAGTACATCCTGCTTTGTTGGTAATGTACAAGGACTAATAAAAAATCTAGTTCATAAACAGAAATGCTTTTTAGTAGAGAATCAAATGCAAATCTAGATGAGCTAGAGATCTGGGTGAAGGTGAACCTCATGAAGTTCAACAGGAGCAAGTGTAGAGTCCTGGATCTGGGGAGGAATAACACAGGTACCAGTACAGATTAGGGGTAGTCCTGCTGGAAAGCAGCTCCATTAAGAAAGACTTTGGAGTCCTAGTGGAAAGTAAGTTATCCATGGAACAGCAATGTGCCCTTGTGGTCAAGAGGGCCAGCTAGATCCTGGGGTGCATTAAGAAAACTGTATCCAGCAAGTCTAAGGAGGTTCTCCTCCTGCTCTACACTGCCCTGTTGAGATCACACCTGGAATACAGTTCTGGGCTCCACAATTCAAGAGAGACAAGGATCTACTGGAGATAGTCCAATGGAGAGTTACGAGCATGATTAAGGGACTGGAACAACTCTCTGTGAAGAAAGGCTGAGAAACCTGGGGCTGTTTAGTCTGGAGAAGAGAAGGCTGAGAGGGGCTCTTATTAATGTCTATTGTCTGAGGGGTGGGTGTCAAGTAGAAGGGGCAAGCCTCTTTTCCGTGGTGTCCAGTAATATGACACGGAATAATGGGTATAAGCTAGAACATGGGAAGTTCCACTTCAACATAAGGAGAAACTACTTTACTGTGAGGGTGACAGAGCACTGGAACAAGCTGCCCAGAGGGGTTGTGAAGTGTCCTTCTCTGGAGACTTTCAAAACCCACCTGGATGCATTCCTGTGTAGCCTGCACTAGGTGATCCTGCTTTGGCAGGGGGGTTGGACTCAATCTCTAGAGGTCCCTTCCAACCCTTAACATTCCATGATTCTATGATTATGATTAATTTTCTCTGGTTTGGCATTTATAGGCTTGACACACATTCTACATCTACCAACACAGCATACAAGCACAACTTTTACTTGAAATTGAAAATCTGAAAATTAACATTTGTAATCTACTTCAGTTGTAAATTTTAGATCAGTTCATCAATTCGTAACAATTTGCAGGTGGGCAAAGAAATGGTACAGAGTAAGTCTGAAGCAGGTTTGTGCCACATCTAGGCAATGAAACTACATGAGTTGAGTATTCACCATTATTTGATTTGTATTTGAAAGGCTGTTCGCACAAAGGTTATATATCTGCTGTGTAACTGTTACCAAGCAAGAAAATAAGGGAAGCAGTAAGAGGCATCTTTATATCGCTGTGAATTTGCAGAGGTTATACCCTTATAGGTTTAATTTTAAAAAATCCTAAACTATAGTAGTTATCCTGTTAAGAATGTAACCCATAAAGAGCCCAAGTCCTGGAGAGTCTGGGTTAAAAAGAATAATAAAATCAAACACACCTACAAACTGGCAACTCTTTCCTCTCCTAGATGAAAAGGCTTGGAATACACTAATTCCAAACTAGAAACATTTCCCTTCTGGCTGCAAAACCCAGTGTAAAAAGTAATAAAACCTTTCTTTGTATATAACAATTACTTTGTTGAAACATGCATTTTTTTTTTTTTTTTCATTATAAAAAACATTTAACTTAAGGGAGGAAATTAGATTGAGACAATGGTAAGAGAACAGTTATAGCATCTTATTGTGAGATTTATCATATCTATGTTATTTGAAAAAAAAAAAAAAAAGGCAAAACAAACAAAAAACCACCCACAAAAAACAAACCTCAAACAACTGCATCACTTATTCAAAGTTCAATCCAAATTCCACTGAAGCAAGTAAGAGTCATTCAACTAAGAGTCTATGGGGTAATGGATCATCAGTCTTCATTGAATGCATTCTGCATTAGGAAAGCTACTAAGCACAGCCATGGTGCTTAAAACAGACAACTTTCCAAAAAGAAAAACAGAGACAACCTGTTCAAACAGTTCTTCTGGAAAGTGATATTCTCAAGAATACAAGAATATTCCTTCCAATGTCAAAGGCTACACATTTAAAAAAATTTTTGAAACAAGACACTATTGTTCATATTTATCCAGCCTGATGATTCCTTTACTGAAAAAAAAATACCATATTTTGAGTACTTCAGCTATTTGCATTAGATATAGCTGTTCAAATAAAGACAGCATTCTAAATTAAAGAAAACAACATTTCTTCTAATATAGGAAATGCATCATCAAGCAATTTAATTTCACTCACATAGCAGAGAGACAACATTAAACCCTACAACAGCTCGTGCTTTCAAAACACGTGCAGCAGTGGGGTCTCTGTGGTAATTACTATTTTACCACACTTTTCTTTGTACTAACAATAACATTTCTTTGTTGTAAGGGGTTTCACAGTAAGAAAAGAAAATGACAAAGGAAACCTACCAAGAAAAATCTGAGCTTGCTTAAAACAAAGTTTTAACAAATGGGGGAAAATGTAAGCATTTGTTCTCTAGAAAGAAATCTTTTTTCCTCATTCTTCTTTCGACTATACTAATTCCAATTAAAAAAAGTCTTACAACAGTAATTAAGAGAAGCACCCATCTAATTTTGGTTTGAAGGACTAAAACAAGCTTCTGCAACATGCATCTATTTCAACTAACTGATTCTTGCCCATATTCTCAGAATTCACCTTTCAATTCAATTGTATAAGGAAACTGTCAAGCACAAGTTTAAAAGCAACAGTTCTACACAGCAAAAGCAGACTCAAAATTGACTCACATTTATCTTTAAGACCTATTTAGTCATGCCATTTCAAAGTGTTACAGAATCACCCATGTATCACAACAATACCTAATTTTTCTTAATGTAACCAGAACACCCGCCCACTTTCAAACTTAAAACATCTCATAGTTAACTCATTCACAGTAAAGACTGAAATACAGGCAAATCTGATTCATGTATAATCATACATGAAAAGATAGCTTTCTCCAGTTTAGAGAAATATTTTCTTAAACAGTAGGAAAAATATTTTTCTTTAATACTTCTATTTTTAATTGTTGTTTTATAAAATGGGACATAAAGGTGACTTTTTCCATGAAGGAACCCAGTTGTGACTCGGATTCTCTAACAAAGCATGTTAGAAAGTAAAACCAGATCCTCCAACCAAAAACCACAAAACTCATCAGATAACTTCTTAGCAAAGGGGATGCATCATGAAACAAGTGTCATTCTAAAGCAGTACAGGGCTAAGATGGGAAAAGAAGGAAAAATTCTTTTATTCCTTGTGCACTTCCAGTATGGTTTGGGAACAATTTTTTTTAAAAATGTTGCTGCTCTGCAACTATCACATTCTGAAATTATTAGAACATAAAATCCCCGTAAGGAAGGACACAGTCAGCCTCGGACAATTCTGTCGTGAATGTTACACCAGCCAAACTATTCCACCAGTTTACAGCGTACCATAAAATATTTACACAAGCTATGTATATTTTCACATGAACTATAAAATATTTACACTATCAATATCAGTTTGGAAAGAATGATATGCTATGAAGCTGGTGTGACACAGGCATAAAGATTTTGTGGTCACAGATTAAATAAAACTATTGCAAATCATCTGGAAAGTTGCATGGAATAAAACAAATTACTGCTTCCTGGTCTCTTGGATAGTAAATCAAACTGGGAAAGCATAGCTTACATGCTTTAAGCTAAGTTTTACCAACAACATAAAGAAAGGGCAAGTTCATCATCAAACTGTACTGACCTCTCGGAATGTTCCTTCTAGTAAAGTGTCTAGATGTTGAAGTGGAGCAGGATTTTTGTCTTTGAATCGTGTCAGCAATCGCCGCTCAATAGCTCGAAATTGGACAGCCCTTTCAGATAATAGCTCCTGAAACTTTTCAGCATTCAAACGTAGCTGCAATTTAAAGGTTTTCAAGAATTCAGGTTAATGGTCCTACACACTATGTATGCGCATTCCAAAAGAAATGGGAGAATGTTCGTAAAATTTGAGGGAGAGCATGTATTATTCAAATATTATGTCATTTATACTATTTATATTTTATACTCCTCATGAAGCTTAACATTTCCAAGAATTATAATTTGCCACTGAAATAAAAATTAACTGTCAACAGCCATAATAATATGTGAAAATGCATAAACATCTCATCAAGAAGCTTAATAACAAGAGTGAAATTTCACCACCAGGATCCCAAGGTTTCTCCTAGGTTCGGTGTGCTGTTTATGACACATACAGACAGTACATTGGACTTGATAGCCATCAGAGTAGAAAATAACTAGTTATACCCTTAATGAATAGAAGTACTGAATTCTGCATTGTTTGAATGATTGTCTTTTTCTAAAGCAAAATCCTTTTCTTCTTACATATGCACTGACCAACTACAACAATAAACTCTCTTAAAGAGTTCACAGAACTTTGTGAACAACATTGTACATCAATAGCCCAGTTAATAAGAATTTATATTTTTCAATCACCTTACCACTTTGCAGTACCTGCCTCTGACACAAAAATCCCTAAATAAAGGTCTTTCAAAAAGCTGAGTCCTCTGCACACTTGACATGCCGTAACTAACAGAAGTTATGAGAAGCACTCAGCTTTAGAGATGCAAGCACTGCAACAAAATGGATATTTTAAAGTACCTCAAAATGAACAGAAAAATTGTTTTCTAAATTCAGAAAATGGATTGTGTTTAAAAATAAACAAATGTACCACTCTGTTAGTACATAATTATGAAGGATAGTTCACAGAAGCCAAGAGAAAAAGAAACACTCTGCAGCTTTTCTAGATGTAGGAGGGAAAAAAAAAGTACATCTCAGATAATATTATCCCAAGTTTGCAAAAAGAATTGTGCTGAAACTAACAGGGATGGGAGATAATTTGGGACTTGTTAGACCTGATAATTATTGTAAAATTTCAGAAATTTCAAAATAGCCAGCTGCAACATAATTAAATCCTAAATTAACATTCCAGCAATCACACCTGTATTTCGAACTTCACTGCATTTAAGCTTGTGATACAATCTAATGAAGGCTATGATTAAGGTATTTCTACAATACCACAAAACAAAAACAAACAAACAAAAAGAGCCAAACAAACAAAAAAACATCACCCAAAACCACAAGCCACAACCGTTTTGTATTTCAAATTATTTGAAACAACTCATAAGTTTGAGAGAGACTTGGATCTAGGCTGACTCCTTAAAAAAATCCCCCAGAATCGCAACTACAACTTCCATCTTTCTGTGTGGCAATGGATACACTTCACAGAAAACTTGGCAGCCTGAAAGAACATCCAATAATATTTCTCATTCTTACATACATATATTGCTGCTTTTGCCCATTACATGAGTTTAACAGACATTTTCAAATACCTATTCTCTTGGCTTTTACTGGTAAGGTAGAGGTGGGGGGAAGAAGTGCATATATTTTATTTTTAGCTATTTCTATAAGCTAGATGAACTACTGGAGATTTTTCATTGTCATCTGCACAACCAAACAGGAAAAAAGTAATCACATTTATTTTATATGTAGTTTGGTAAACTTGCTTATTATAGATGAGAAAATAAGCCTAAAACTAAGGACAAATTTTAGAAATAATTTCACAATGAACATGATGTGAGTGAATGAAGAACCCATGGCTCCTATACAGGCAGTGGCCATAAGGGTAAATACTAGTACCACAATTTATATAGTTTGCAGACTGCACACTAGCTACTTAGGCTCCTCTAATCACAAGGGCGTTTCATAGGCGAGGCATACTCTATATGTTAAAAACTAAGTGAAATCATTTTTTCCAACACTCTTAGATGAAGTATTTTCTACAAGCCAAATGCCTCTTATAGCTATAGCTACAATCCAACTAATCACAGTATTAACATGGAATTTTTAAACTAGCAAAACATTAACAATTCACGTATTATGTAACATACCTCAAAATGTCGATCAATTAGTTCAAAATATTCTTGCAGGGGAATTGAACCAGAAAAGGTACACATAAATTCTTCACAGTTTTGCTTCTTGAAGTGTTCTTCAAGTCGAAGTGTGAGCTCTTTTGTTATCAGCCAAAGGTCTTCTAACTGATCACTCTGGATCCTATATCGTTCTTTGAAAACAAGAATGAATACATGACTAATAAATACACATTTAAGCCACATGCATTCAGTATACAATATAGTTTAGATAACACTCAAGTTTAACTTGCTAACTGTATCCAAAGCATGTACGAGTTTTTTGTAAGTGATACATGTTCACCATTATTAAAGAAACACGATTTATTGATGTCAGTCCTAAATACTCTCTCTCTTAACCTAAGTTAAACAGACAATTCTATAGGACAAAATGGAAGTATTCATTGCTTCAGGACCTCTTACTTTATAATATGGACCTGTTTACAAAGAACAAAAATCTATTAAGATCCATCATAATAAGGAAACAAGAATTATTGGATTATATTAAGTCATAATAACAGGCTGTCTGCAATTCTCTGTCATAACACAACCTTAGTGAGCTTTTCTGAGGGTTAGAAGCAGAATAAGGCTCAGTTCACTTTGGACCATGCACAGCAACCTAAGCACCTGATCAGAGCAGTAACTAATTCCAATCCACCTAAAATCATGAATGTCTTTTGGCAATTGTTAGTAAGTTCTTAGATAATACACATGTATTTTTTTTATCTCCACTTCCTAGAATATCTTCTAGCAGAACTAGTATTACTCTAACTAGTCATATACATACGTAGTACTATGCTCCACTGTAGATACAGCTGATATTAGTGGATTGTGACTTTTATCAATCTACACACTGTGGCTTTGTAAAAATGGCTTAGTGTAGAAATTGGAGTGTTAATACAAAAAGGAATTAAAAAATAAATCCTTTTAGTCAGTGTTATCTGCCTAAGCAAGTTCATTTAACTTACCATATTTTAGTGAATTTGAAATGCTCCAAGCTAGTGGGATGCAATTTTATTTCTGTTGTTTCTAGTCCACATTTGTATAACCCTTTCTTCTTAAGTTTTTAAATATGAATTAACTGAATGCTGAGAGGACAACATTGTACAAAAATCACAGCAGCGTGGGTTTTTTTGTTTGTTTGGTTGGTTTTGGTTTTTTTTCAGATAAACACTTTCAAATAACAGCTCCTTATTTCTTTCCATTACTCATCTACAAATACCTTATCCAAAAGGATAGAAAGGGAGTAACGAGGAAAAAGAGCTGTTGTGGTTTGATACAAAATAGTTCATTTTTTTCCCCCCTTGTTACCAAGGTTCGCAGTAAAACAAATTAACCAGAATTCTTTAGAAATTGAATGTACTTATTTAAAATTTTCTCAACATTAGTAATTCAAGATTGTTTAACATTACCACTGGCATCATTCCCAGGATACGTATTTCACTGAATAGAGAATGACAAATTCTATTTACAGTGTAAGAGGAAAGAAGCAAGTTTTATTTAAAAACATGCCTGTTAAAGCAAAGAAAACCATCTGCTAAACATAACATTCAACCTAATATCCATTTTTTAAACGCTCACAATGTAATGGCTAAACTTGGATGTACTTTCCCTTAAGTCATTTTTCCTTAAGGGAAATTAGCTCAGATGTTTTCAGGTCAAATCAACAGTCATTCCATTTGCAATTGACAAATCTAATACATTAATGGTTTAAAAAGGATAAAACTAATTTCTTCCAAAATGCATATTTAGTTTCCATACATTGTTTGTTAGTCAATACAAAGAGAATCTGTTTTTATCATGGCCTGAGTAGAGAGCATTGCAGTCATTTGCT
This sequence comes from Ceryle rudis, assembly GCA_033439905.1. NCBI lineage: Eukaryota > Metazoa > Chordata > Aves > Coraciiformes > Cerylidae > Ceryle > Ceryle rudis. The sequence goes on from JAAGNO010017874.1 coordinate 83,068, forward strand.
TTACATGATCTTCCAGCTCTCAAAAAAAGACAAATGAGATTTAGAGACTGGATGAAACCAAGAATCTGTAGGTGTACTAAATACATGCTTTAAACAGAAATACAACACAAAACCTAAAGAAATAACTGTGCTTCTGTAATAGTTAACCAACTTGTGTTATGTTTTTTGTTAAAATGAGCTGTTACAGAAAATTACAATAGATTTTCAGAAAATTAAAATAAGATTTTCAGAAAATTCGCAAACAGAAAAGCAGGAGACTGAGGAGCACCAGTAGGTTACACAGGTCACAAAGACTTTTAACACAACAGGTTGTCCAACTAGCACAACCTGCATTAAGAGTGACTGCCCTGCCGGCAGATTATCTGAAGGAAGTCTAGAAGATTCAGTTTACATCTCATCTAGGAAGCCCACATGAATAGAAAATATCCAGCCAAAATTAGCAGTCAAGCATTCTCTACACTTAAGATTAAAAGACAATTTAAAAAAAAATCAGCAGAAAAATCTTAAAACATTAATCTACATGAGACAAGCTTCTTTTTAATATGTATTAACTGCCAGAAGGGACTTCAGGCCGGGCTTCTTTGCAGACGTCTTGACAGGCTGAAGTACCATTCTGAATTACTACACTGTTTAAAATGGATTAGCTAATAAAATTAAAACCAAATACAAACACAGATGTTTGCAGCTTCAGCAGTGAACCCAACTGAACCTGAAGAATTTCATTCCCACATGCAGATCTTCACATTCAAAATTTAAGGTCCATTTGATAAAGGATATGGAAAAAGGTGTCCTCCTCCATTGTTCAAGAATAACTTCTTCAATGGGAAAGCAGAAATAAGGATTGATCGGTCCCAATGAACTTCTTACTTTTCTGAAACACCACTATCTATCACTATTAATCTACACATTCAATTTTCTTTTTTTAAGAACATTTCCACAATGATAATGTTTCATAAGCACTTTTACGAAGTATAAACTCAGTGTGGAATTACATAGCAGAATACGGACCTCCCAAATAACACATAATTTTGTTTTCATTTATTAGTTGCATAGGAGATCTGTTCACTCAAGCACAATCATTTTAGCATCATGAAATTCTACAAAACAGTGCTTTTGTATTCTGGATAGCATGTATTCATAAAAATATTCTGAATTATGCTTGAGGATCAGAACTTTTACAATTTTTTTTTAATAAGTTTTACTTAGGTAACATTTCAAATAAGCAACCTCTGCAAGAAACTCTAACCAACCCAAGCCAATGCATGAAGTGGATGCTGGAAACAGGCTGCTACTATCGAAGGTGGCATCAAACAACTCATTTTCTAAAGTAAGAATTCCAAGACAAGAAATGAGTAGTCACACTAAAAGAAACAGCTATTTTGAATGTCTTTTGTGAACTTCACAAGTCAAGCTATGTGGGAAAGTTTATAGTAAGCCTGCAAATATCATTCCTAGCTAGTGAATAAACAAACGTGAGAGCAAAAGCTTTAGGGTTTGGTGTAGGGGAATTAAAAGTTACAGCCTCACTAGAAACTAAAATACATTTATTACATAGACACAAATTTGTCCCTTACATACCATCAGATTTAGCAACTATAAAAACAAAGCCCAAATGAAAGATTTATATTGGAAACTAGAATAAACAGTTACTTATAAATCCTTTCAATTCTTCAGTTTTTAGAAAATATCATGGTATGTCTAGTTACTGTTTAAGATCTACTATTTAAACAAATATTAAAAACAAAGTAACAATAAACTAGCATGTAAATAATGCATATACAAATCAATACACATGGATTTAAACCTTCGAAATGTATAAAGTGTTTCTTGGTACAATGAAAGTTACACTCCAGATGGTTTCTGTTTTTAACACATTTGATTACATTAGAAAATATATTAAATAGTATCACAGCTAACACCACCAATATTTATATAACCCATCATAAATACTGGTTTTGAAAACAGTGAGGCAGATTATTTTTGTATTGAAAGAATTCCACTGGACCTCTCTCAAATGTGCAATAGGTATTCTAGCTTTTCAGTTTGTTAGTCTGCTGTATTAAATAAAGACTTCGTGCTCTGCTGGCATGGGAAATGCTAAGCACAGTTGTATTGATTTGGGTCCAGTGCACATGCCAAGAAAGAGTTGCGCAAATTGAGTACTTGACCTGTACAGGGCAAGCCCATAAAGTCTCCAAAATTAAAATAACTGATCTTTTTTAAAGAGCCCAAACTCACAGGTGGTTAGAACATGATGATGATGTAATTCACAAACTGTCCTATACAAGAGACACTAGACCAGGTTAGAGCGTATCTGCATGTCTACTCGTACATTCTGTAAACTTAATAGGAAGGACATTGATTCCATAATCCTATACTCACAAAGATATACAGACATCTAAATTTAGAGATGGGCATTTACCCAGATGTAGAAAAAGTAAGTAAGGTCTGATGTGTAATTAAAATCAAGGATTACTGAAAGTCATTGGAGAGATAGAAACCTGCTTTTTATTTCCTTTCAAAAATTCCAGTAGATGACTACTTCCAAACACTGAGGTTGTAATACTTTTGAGGAAAGGAGGGTTTTTTCCATTGTCATGACAGTATTAATTAATTAAGAAACACTTTGCTAAAAACTTAAGAAAACCCAGTTTCTTCAGAGAATTGTCACTGTAGTATTTTGAGTAGGATTTTTTTGTCACAAAATTCTGTGCCTTCCCTAGCAACATAGATTCTTGAGAGGGGATAAGAAACGTTAACACTTTGAAACTCCTGTCTAAATTCTCACACAGATCCTTCTCTGTATGATGAACATTCTCATTTTGTACAGATATTGACTGATGATTAGGCCTCTTTTATATGAATACTAATAGCACTTACGTGATGTTTTTGAAGCAAGAAGAGTAGTTTTAGAACCATCTAAAAACTGAAATCCCAGAACATTTGCCTGGTCATCCTCAGACAGATCAACAAAGTCTGAAAGGGAAAGTTAAATACAGTTTTCTATAATTCAACACTGGTATTCAACAAAGGTCAAGCCATAGCTAGGATCATATCAACCTTTGCCTTCCCTAAATTGCTTCTGCAATCTGAATGAGACTGCTCCCCTTCTTAGGGTGAAGTAAAGACACTTCAGCAGTAGTATATACCCTCCCTTCATTGACAGGTGGAAGCTGAGCCACATACTTGTTCTTCCCCAGCCTGGAAACAAATAGTTCATTTCTCAGAGGTTCAGTATGTATCATCACCAAAAAAAAAAAAAAAAAAAAAAAAAAACAAACCCAAAACAAAAAAAAAAAAACCAAAAAAAAAACAACCAAAAAAAAAACCAAAAAAAAACCCACAAAAAACCAAAAAAACCAAGATAAGCACATTCCCTACTGGCATTTTTTGAAAGCTTTCATTTGTTGAAGCAAGATGCTGTCTAGAAACTCTGTTCTTGCATATAACGGCAGGAAAATCTTTGCCTGCAAATCATATATGAGTTTATTAGGCCAAACTCACTCTTCTTTTGGCTAAACACTTCTTTCCGCATGTTTTGCAGTGCTCTGTGTTCACATACTTTCTTTGAAAACATCTCAATATATCACCACTTCCTTTATGGCTAAGAATTTAATGAGTACCACAAAATAATTACTGTCAGTTGCCGCCCACTTCTGTTTCGCATTGAAATACTGTTTCCAAAACGTGTAGTGGGGCGAGCCTGGAGTCACACAGAACAAAGGAAGAGAGCGGGTGCATTCATGGCAGCTTCTGCTGCCAGTGATTCCCTGTCAAAAATTCCTTTATAAACTCCACGAAAACTGTTGAATGGTAATTCATTAATGTTATCACAAGGAGATTACTGATAATCTTTCTGGACTGATGTACTTGCCCTGTTCTCCCAGGAACAGGGCTGCAGGGAGGGGAATCAAGCAATGTTTCTTCTGCCGTGGGACTGGGAGCAGATGCTCCCATAGGGTGGCTCACCTATTAAATATTCCCCTAAAGGAATGGATTTATATCTGTTACTTAGTAGCTAGAAAGATTCACAGAGCCTTTATCGAATTCATGCTCAATGCCAAATAAGTATCTTCCTTGAGGTTTAGAGAAGAAACATCTCTAGGCATGTATCAGAAAAAACTTAAAGGGGTAGAAAATTGAGAAACAAATGGGCCTTTCTCAGGCCATGTTCATTATCAGTTTCTTGCTATAACCTCAGCACAGCCAGGAAGGATGTTACCCCAGAAAATGAGAGCCTTTATATAAGTAATTTTTCTTAAAAAAAACCCCAAAAAACCAAAAAAACCAAACCAACTTCTTTAGAAACTTTAAAATAAAATATTCTCAAGTGGCATATTGGGAAGTATGAAGATAACAGTTTATTCTCCCAGCCATATGGAAGAGTTTTCAATCCATGTATGCAGCAGAAAATGGGAAATCGTGTAGAAGACTGTCAGGCTAAGCAAAGCAAACTAAATCCCTTGTACTTAAACACCATTAGAGAGCACTTGATGCTAGATCATCAGTTTCAGGTGTGAAGGTGGTAATAAATGGAATAAAGCATTTTATGAGTGATGAGATTAATGTAATAGCTGTCTTCAGAAGGCTTACCGGATTTACCTGAGGGTATACTTGTCTCAGATACTGAACCAAGTCAACACTGGTGATTCCATTATTTTTGTCATGATTTATATTATTGAGAGAAGCCTTTGTTAAAACAATTCTGTATTTACAGAGGCAAGATTGGTTTTAACTAGAAACAACTTACATTTTCTCTTAAGTTTATCCCAGCGTGTGAGGCTTGGTTATGTACTCTGAAAGGATGGAAGCCATCTTTAGCATATTAGTTCTGTTTAAATAGCATTTTGCCCCATTACTCCCAAAAATAAATAAAAATCAAAGTAGTTTGCAGCATTCCTTTTATATTGACTACAATTAAATCATACGTGCAGTAAACCCCCTCTTTCTCCATAGTCTCCAGTCTGAAGATTGAATACGGAATAGACTGGACAAATAGAAGGGAACAGTTTTGTTCCTCCTTTTTGTACCTTCCTTCCCACCAAGGGACTGCCAAGCAATATTTAACTTCTGGAACCCAAGCCTCAGCCATCAACCATAATAGGTATCAACATTCACTCTAGTTTTGCTCCTGATAAGGGATCCCTTTTAAATTAGTGGTTTACAGCAAGTCACTGCACTTGTGAAGAAAATGTGCAGGTTATGTACAAGATGAATTTAAATTATAAAATAATATACATTTTCAAATTTAGGCAAGTATTTAATTCCAGGTTGAGCAAAATTGCAAGCTAATCAAATAGTACATGGAAAAATGTCATGAAAACACAAAGAAAAATTCCTAAATGGCCACTTAATAAAAACACTTCACCTTTTATAGCAGACCTACATCCCAAGTATAATTTTAAACAAGTAAAAAATAGCTTTCAACATAACTAAGAAACTAAAGCCAAACTACACAGCCATTGTTAGACACATACAGTATTCCTGAGAGATGTGTATATGTGTGCACAGCTGCACAGGCACCGAGACCATATGCCTGTGTATAAACAGTAGATATCCATACATGTGTGTATGCGCATGTGAATATTTTATAACCACATTGGCAGGTATGCAGGAAAACCTGAATATAAATTAGACTTTTTCCTAGCTCTCTTTATACTGGCTGAACAGCTCTGTGGTTTGAATTAGAAATGAAGTAAGGCAGTTGGGGTCTTGTCTTAGAAATAAGTGGATTAAAGTTGAGTCTTAAACTAAAGTAGGTTCAGAGTAGCTTTTTCCAAACTGCAATCTCTGCCTACGAGACAGATTGCTACTGAACATGCCAAGCTGACCTAATTCTTTACTATGCTGTTCAAACTTAAATATTCTGACTTTATAGCACAAGTCCTCAATCTAGGTGAAAGGATTACATCTTTTCAGGACATCAGCTTTATATGATTTAAGCTGTATTGATATTTTCCTCTATTAGTCTCCAAAATAGTTGAAAAATGCATCAAAAATTGTTGTCCTGCCCTTCTTTCCCTTTACTTTCACTTCAGTTTCGTATTGCCATTTATTTCTGCTTCTTTTTTCCAGTTTTAGAAACATGTTACTTCTTGAAGGGACATTGTTCACCCAGCCATATTCTTTCTTCTTTACTATACTCATTTCTGAACCTCAGTTTATGTTGCATGGTCAGCCTATGTCATCCAAGTAGGTCTTCAGTAAAGCATTTTAATTCAGTCCTCAGGGACCTCCTTCAGAAGTAAGGGAAGCTCTCACATAGGGCAGTAACGGTGTGCTTATTTAAGCAGCGGTCTACAATGGGAGATGGCTCGCAATCTTGGGACTGTGGGATGTGGACAGGCAACAGACATGTAGAGACTTTCTGGGTAAAGCATTAACTGCCTCAATCTAGGAGTAAGGGCAACCATCTGAGCCACCTGTACAGTTCAAGAAATTGATTTATTAATTTTCATTGTTTTCAAAGTGTCCATGTTACTATTTTATCTGTACTGTAGAAGTGTAGAGAGGTCCCAGTGAGAGTCCCACTCCTACTTGGAAGGAACTGTTCAAACAAACAGATAACAAAAGGATAATCTTTACTGTTCAAACCCCATATGTTTAAATTTTGCCCTTGGTTGCCTCTTTCTTAATGGTAATGCCCTGTTACAAGAAAGCATGAAACACTTCTGGACTAAACACAAAACATTTTTGCTCCCCACATCACCTGTAGTTCCTACTCAAGATTGTCTAGAAAAGTGCCCGTGCATCTCAATACTTTCCTTGTCTAGGCTGTTCCTGCTCATGACAGGAGCATGGATGGAAAGGAGCAGAGCAGCTTCAACCTCTGGCCCTGCTGAGAGATTCCAGGAGAAGGCTGGAAGCATTATGAGGATTATGGGAGGCTGGTGGCACATTAACAACCATTTCAATAGGCTGTGGTTTGAACAGCCAGTTTGGCCAACACAAATTGTATTTCATCCAGCAAAGCACTCAGCTAAATTTTCAAAAAGTAGACTTAAATATCAGAGTATCTTCCGTTAGAAGTTTTATTTATTATGAATTTGAAAATGTAAGACTTCCTTCTAAATTGATGCCTTTCTGAATTAAATTAGAAACTTCTGTCAAATGTGTGAATGATTATCAGTTTATAAACCTTTAATTTTATGCTTTAGAAATCTATGAATTTATCTGAATATAATACTTCAGGGAATATTTGATCATTAATTTATAATGTGAACTTTTATGATTATTTCTGAAAAGGAATTTTTTTGGTGTTTTTTTCCAGGTGCTTATAATTTTCTTGGACTAAAAGGAAAGATAGCCATGTTTTCAAAATATAACTAGGACAAATAAATGAGAATAGGTTTCATTGAACCACCTCTAATGTATGCTGAATAAAATACCTTCATAGGAACTCTGACAAAGCATACTATCACTTTTAACAAGACAAAATAAAAGTTTGTTTTACAGCTGTATCTCAAAAGATGACCTGTTTAAGTCACTAATTATTAGGTAAGAATCCTAATTTCTAGGTGAGGTGATATAAATCTAGGATTATTATCTCAAATTAATCAACCCTTTAGTTTTCTTCTCTAATGGGTATTTGAGAGATACATCTGTAGTGCAGCAGCCATCCTTGAATTTAAACATTTGCTGAGTGCTTTCTCTGGGTTGGGCTAATGCCCTGTTGTGGTCAAATGAGGTTCTGAGTAATTCAGAATCTTTCATCTCATTAAAACTTAGCTCTGTTTCCAGGTAGGATTTGTTTCTATACCATTTATGGCTAATAGTTACTGTCCTTCTGCTTAGATAGGTATTATTCTTACTGTCTCACTCATGGTTTTCATCTGGTTCCTACTTTACCAATCATCCATGCTAACATGCACGTCTCAGTCTGCCTATATGTTTTGGTGATGCTTGGAAGGAGCTGTTGCTTTCTCCTTGAAACACAGCCGTAGAACCTGATTTTCTTCTTTCACTGTACCTCAAAATGCCACATCCCAGACAGTGCAGTACCAGCTGCATAACTGGGTTCGATGCTTTCAGGAACTTGTCGCTAAGGTCACTTTGTTATTCCCAAAGCTTACAGTGGCTAGTTTGAAGCAACCTCTATTCCTTTGACCTGAAGCTGCAGTCAGTCTTGACAACAGACAGAATATTTTCTTTGTATGCAATCAGGATTTTTTATATTCCTTCGGTGTACACCCTTTGACACCAGAGTGAACCACTGGATAACTAAAATATGCAAACAAGGACACCTGTACTGCAGATAAGCAGAGCTCTGGGTATGCAGCTCCTGGTTTGTTTCCAAAGCAAGTTGACAGGTTGATTTAGCGAGGGTGAATTAGGAGGACAATCTGTTATGGAAAGTGGACACTGCATAATTAAGAAACATTTTTTTCTCTGTGGTATCTTTTATGTTTATTTCTGCATTTCAGTTTCATGCTGTATGTCTGGTTTGAATGAGGAATGTTCAGTCCACCTGGTGGTGTCAGTTACGAGTAATGTCTGTTTACTATGTGCATTAAATTAGACAATTAAGTGTGTGAATGTATGTCCAGATAGCCAAGTAAAATTTTATTATAATATCTGGTTGGCTCTAAAAGGGCTTGATTTACTTGGATTAAGGTTGCTCTGACCCTATGTAACCATCATCCTGCATCTGCAGGTATGCAAGTCTGTTGGAGGAAGGAAAAAAAAAAAAAAAGTGTTGTGGACTGGAGAGCTATTAGAGGAATGTGTATGGGAAATCATAAAGGAAAGCTCATAGAAACCCTCATAAGTGCTTGCCTCTAATGCTTATGGCTTCAGTCATTACAGATTTGAGAATCACTCACAGCAGCAATGAAAAACTGAAACCTCCTGTAACTTAAATCTGCAAGCATTTAAGAACAGGTAATAAGGCTAAAGTCAGGTTGGTTTGGCTGTGTTAATAATTTCTAACTTAAAAGTTGCTTGTTACACTCAGTCAGTGCCAGAGCTAGAGAGACACACAGTGTGGAGGAGGATGAAACCAAATGTGAGGCTCTTCTCAAGAAACACTCTGGGACAGATTTGCTGCTGTCACAAGTGGCAGCTTTCCCTTAGTCTCAGCTCCCTTAGAAAGTGGGAGAAAAAGAATCTGTTTCAAGACACTTGACAACATTGGGTAAAATCTGCCATGACACAAGGTTCATTGACTTTATAGTGTAATAATCAAAGCTATTTTATCTCCAAAATAACTTAAAATATATACCTCTTAAAAGTTTAAAGTGCTTTGGCAGCAGAGGATTTAAACACAGAAGTGCAGTATTTCTAATTTTTCCCTGGAAGCTGGAAAGATAACTCTCCAATAATTAAACATTTTCAGAAATTAACTGGTAATATAACTTTAATGATATTGTTAATTTTTAAATAGAGCAGATGAGTTCTGACATTTACTGGAACCATTGTACTTTTGCAGAGGATTTCATTATTAACATCAATTTACCTATGATTTGTGCATGCATGTGCCAATGACATTTTTATATATCTAAAGATATAAAATTACACCTGAATCTCATAACATGCTTCATATTTTGTTGGGTATTTTCCTCTTTTTTTAATATTTTGCATTTTATGATTTTTAGTTGAACATTTACAGGAGGCTTTTAAATATTTCAGAGTTTTTAATGAATTCCCCCTGGGGGAAAGGAAGAAAAAAAAAAAGAAAAAGAAAAAGAAAAAATTCTGGAGAAGCAGGGAAGCAGGAAGGTGGTTTTGCCAAAATCAGACCCTTGTGAACAAGCCACTTCCTGATCTGAGTTCACAGCCAATTACTTAGAATTATGACGGCAGAATTTTGTTCTTGCTTGCAGCTGTAAGCAGTAGAGTGGAATAGCTTTGTGTTTGTGCCGTGTGATAAAGTTCAGGGCTGGACACTGTAGCAGCAGCTTCATCCTCTCCAAATAGAATGCAGACTCGCAGGCAGCATTCATGTGTCTGTTTGCCTGCTAATCGGGTCATTCTTTCCACTCGCTCAGCAAAAAAAGGGAGTGAAACAAGTGCAGAGAAATTACAGCTCTCCATTAGAAAATCAAAGGAAAGCAATGCTAGATATTCAGCAATCAGTGACTCAGTGATTGCTGAAGCCAGTTAGTGGCAGTGCTGGTGTCTTGTATGTGGACATGAATGCTGACTTTTGTTCCTAAATTCTTCAAAGATTCTTGACACCCTTCCTTGACACTGCTTTTCTGCGCGTAGTTGTCTTTTACAGCCAAGGAGTTTCCTTATGTTGTAGATCAAGCCAAGTGCTTCCTGACTCCTTCCTTGGGAATATGGAAAATAATTTTAGGTGTTTTAGGACTGTTATGTTTTTCCCTCTATATATACTGTTTCCTAGACTAAACAAACCCAATCTTTCATCCTTTTTGTGTGTCATGTTTTCTAAACATTTATCATTTTTACTGCTGTTCTCTGGATTATCTCCAGTTTGACTAGGGTATTGCTGGAAACTAAAAACAGTTCTCTTGCTGAGGTCTTACTAATGGAATCACTACCTACGCTTCTCCCCAAAACCACTCCCATCAGTATGTCCTAACATCAGATCTATCTTTTTATTTTTCCAAAACATTATATTGTGGGTTCCTAATGGATCTGCCATTTGTCCAGATTTTTTTCTGCAACAGTGCTTCCTGCTCCCATTCTACTCCTTTTGTATTTGTGCATTTAACTTCGTCTTTCCTAAGTGTACTACTTGAAGCATTTTTCTATTATTGGATTCCACCTTATTGATTTCAGTTATCCAGAGTGCTCGTGACCTAGGGATATCCACAGATCTCTCAACTGTAAAGGAAAATATAAAATAAAGCTTTATCCAGGACAGATATCTGTGCAATATCAGTTAAATTTCCTGTTAGTTTTCCAATAAATTAATGAGGAATCTTCTCAGAATATAATTTTGGTTCTAAGTGCATAGATCATTATAATTTGTTATCCTCGAAAATGAAAAATATGGAAGATACTTAAATGACTTTTGTATATAAAATGAAGGATTGGCAGCTATATTCAGTTAGAGTAAAATTGTTGTTACATTTTTAAAGTTAAAATTCCGTGGCTTTGTGAGTGTTGGTTCCCTTGATAAGACTCAGAATCTCTGAGCAGATTTTAAAACTTCATATACCACTGCCTCCAGTGCCTACAGGATTTCAGGTTTAATAAAAGTAGATGTGATTTGTAATGCAGGACAAATGCAGTTTCTTGGTTTAGAAAACTTGATAGACTGTAATCTGAGCTGGTTTGATGATTATTTTCACTGCTGTGTCAAACAGATTGAGCTCAGTCTGCATAGCTCATGAGATTAGTGTTGGGATATAGATCTTTTCAATTTTAGGTTGGATAATTCAGATTTTACCCAAATAATGATAAACACTTAACTGCATTAGAACTGCGAAAGAAATTAGTTTCCTCCTTGTGAATGTGGACAGTCCTGAACTGGTTTTAAAAGTAGCTTTCCATGCAGTCCTCCAAAAGTTTAGGAGTTCTCCTCCAGCAGTGCAGTGTAATTGGTCTGAGCCAGTCCTGTCTTTTTCTCTTTCTTTCATTCTTGAAATGTTAATGTGATTTTGCTGTGTGGAACATAGCAGGCTGAGTGATGAGGAATAGGTTTTTGTATCTCTACATTCTCAAATATGAAAACATGGGAAATAAAAGCATTAGTTTGTGGGTTGTAGTTCTGTTGGAACATTAGACCACAAAATGCTGATTTAAGAAATTATATTTCATCCCATTACAGGCTCCTATTGACTTTTCCCAATTTTTTGCAGTTCCCTGGGTTACAGCCATTTTTATAGTCTCTTAAGACTAATTTGTTCAAAGGTACTCTGCTTCCTTTTTTCTTACACAAATTATCATCCACGGCCATCCCTCACCTCCAACAGTGAGGCTGCCAACCATCAGCTTTATGCAGAGATCCAAAATCCCAGAAGACAGGACAGGGAGTCTCCATGCTTCCGGCATCTACCTGGCATTCTTGTATTTTTCCCCACATATGGATGGACTATTTGCTAATCTGTCTTATTTGTGAATAACAAATTTGAAATGGATAGTCATCAGCTGCTTGGATCATCATTATTTGCCTTTCTTCTTCTGAGCACTTTGGGGTTGGGTTCAAAGGAAGAGGCATCAGGTATTTTCATTGAATTACTGCTGCCTATGAACCCAGTGAAACAAATTCCATTTTATGTCAATGAACTGTGGATAATAAAATTATTTGGTGTCCTAAGAACAGAACTTGTGATAGAACACCAAATAAGAATGTACAAAACAAATTATTGCTAAATTCTATGCAGTTTGAATATATACTAAAATCAAGACTGTAAATTCAACACAGAGAAATTTCGGTGTGATTGGTGAATTAGTTTGTTGTCTGTAAAGAGGTCAGAAATTCTGAAAAAACATTTAAGTAGATCATATTTTTCTGCATAGCTCGATCTCTCAGAATGTGACAGATATTCTCAAAATTGCTGTTGTCATTTCTCCCATTTTCACTGAACAAAGTACTGCTTTTTAAAAAATTAATGAGCGTGTTTACCCAGTTTCCACCCAGCAATACACAAGGAAGATTTGAAGATGCTTTTTGCCAGGAGACTGCCTGCCTGGGAGTTCGTAGATTCTGGCAAAGAATCTGAAAGACCCATCCATGATAGCCACCTCGGAGACTAAAATCTCAACTGTTAGTACTTTGATTGCTTTGTTCAGCTCCACTTACCCATGGCTCTTTCCTTCTTACATACTCCTTTATAAAATTTACAGACTTTCAAGCTAGGATTGAAGTAACTGACATGTTTTTTTCCCCTGTATTTGCTAGCTTTTGACTATGGCTTGAACCGTGCTTACTTCTTAGCTTCTGGTTTATCTCTGCTTGAGTTCCACTCTGTAGTCTTGAAGTGCTGAATTGGTGGCAGTGATTTTAATGGCCAGATAGATGTTAGAAAAACAGGAGTTCATCTTTTCGTCAGGATGAAGCCAAATTAAATGCTTGACTGTAATGAAAAAGCTGTATCATTCAGACACAATCTCTCGCAATGACAGCAAAAGGATAAAAAGCAAGCTATCTGGGATTTCCATTTGGAGTAGTATAAGAGGATTGTAGAAATTAATGGCATTGAATTAATAGGTTGCAGCAAAGACTTACTGCAACTTTTGGAAAAACTCCCTTACTATTAAATGTGTTCCTGTTTTCTCCAGTAAGGGCGAGTTGCTAAAGCAGTTAAGGGGCCTTGTTACAAGAGCAATGAAGTAAGCTTAACTCAACTAAAGAATAAGTCGGCCAACTGGTGGTTTTGGCTAAGCACCCACACACCAGTTGCTCACTTCCCTCTCAAGTGGAACATAGGAGAGAATAGGAAGAATGAGAGCAAGAAAACTCGTGGGTCAAAATAAAGACTGGGAAATCACCTACGAAATACTGCAGCAGGTAAAACTGACTTGATTTGGGGAATTTAACTTAATTATTTTTCAATCAGCATACATATTTAATTACTGAATCTGGTATTGGAAAACAAAGGAGTCAAATATTGAAACGCCATTCCTTACATTTTCAGGCTCAACTTCACTCCAGACTCCTTCATCCTTTCTTAGTTTCCACTTCACTAATTCACTCCAGTTACCTCTCCTCTGACCTTATTAATGCCACAGATTACCCTCAGTCCCTTCAATGAGGCTACAAGCAGTTTAGGAGGTCCAGGTCAGCATGCAGTGATACCATCCTCATTTCTCACCCTTTTTTTCTGATCTCTGGTATGGGTCCTCCACAAGCTCCACTCCTTGTGAATTGTGCCTGCTACAGCATAGTCTCATCCACAGGCCACAGTCCCTACAGGGGACGTTTTCCTAGAGGTCCCCCCAGCATCACTAATGATCTCGTATGTCCTGTGGGTCTGTTGCAGAGCTGGTGGGAACCAGCTGTGTGTGGCATGGGGCAGCCCCTCACCTCTTCCCACAGAGGTCACCCCTGCAGCATCCCCACTGCCAAAACCTTGGCAGGTACACCCTATTTTCCTTGTGAGAAGCTGCTACAAAATTTCATATTCCTCATCCTTCCTAGTCTGATGTGCCCGTGGACCTCTGGACCCATCTCTGATCTTACTCTCCACCTTCCACTGGTAACATATCGAAATCAGCTCGTATCTTTTCAGGCCAATGTTGAGAAAGAAAATTGTATGATGGGATATTAACTGATGAGAAGTCAAGGCTATAAATGTTTGCCTTTTGTTTCCTTCATAAGGAACATTACACACACAGCACCGGTACTGGCAGTTTTATATTTTGAGGGCAAAGTCTGGATGTCTGTAGTGCTGTAGTTGACACTTTAAATTCTAGATCCCAGAGACATTGTCTTATACTGCAAAGCAATCATTACTGCCTGGTGTGACATTCCTGTTGCAGTGAGCAGAAGGGACTCAAGCTGTTTATCTCTACTTAGTGTGTAAGAAATGGAGATCTTTCTTTTTTCAGGGCAGTTTTCTTCATCTTCCCTTTCCAGGTTTCTCATTCAGCATATTTCTTTAACTGCCACTGTACGGGATTCAACAATTTATAGGTGGAGGGATATGGAAGAATTTTGTTTCTGCATTTGAGTTAGAAAACTTTTAAATTTGTGCCTAGTTTTTATGAAAGAGTGGGAAGTGAAACAGCTCTGTAGGTTTGTAGAATTCTCATGATCAGCCATTGCAGCCTCCTACTTCTGGCCAGAGCAAGCTGCTGCTTCTTTTATTGTTTTTGTCATCAGAAGCCGTGATACATTTTTGCAGAGAACCTCTTTCTTCTTACGTATTTGTGTTCATTTAGTATTTCTGTAAAAGAGATTTCTCTCACATGAGATAAATGTTAGTTCCTTACCTTGTCTCTGAAGGTCTTGTTGCATCCTGGGTGAGTGTGCAATGCTCATGTCTCTGTCCTTGGACATCATCAAAGGCAACTTTCACTCTGTTGAGTAATTCTGTGTCTCCTACTCTTCTCTTACAGACATGATTACATTTCAGGATTAATAATACATGATTTGTGCATTACTTAGGGAGACCTTGAGATACAGGCTTGATTCAGCCTACAGCTAAATACTAACTTTAAGACTAGTGTGATATGGTAAGAAATTACTAATAAAAGATATTGAGCTATAATAACAAATACAAATATTACCTCCTCTGTTAAAAAGGATTTTGGTTTTCTTTAGTTTTACTTGGCATCCGGTAACTTCTGAGCCTTGTATTTGCTTGAATTTTCAGTGAAGCTGAGGCCAATTTTCTTTTCTAAACAAAAACATTAGGAGCTAAATTTTCTCCTGAATAACTTCATTGACTTGCAGACCAAAGCCAGCAAGGATTTGATTCTTTCTTTTAGAA
>JAAGNO010017874.1:98511-127473 GCA_033439905.1 Ceryle rudis
GGAGCTAAATTTTCTCCTGAATAACTTCATTGACTTGCAGACCAAAGCCAGCAAGGATTTGATTCTTTCTTTTAGAACCTTTTTATTCACTGGTGAAGACCTAGGTACTTGCCATGGCTTCACTGGCAACATCAAGAGCACATCCCCGTGTTACACATCTAGTCATCTTGGAGACTCAAGCATCTAAAAGGTAACAGAAGACCCAAGCTCATCTTATTAAAGCATCCCACCAGGTCTTTACTAAATCTTTGGCCAATTCCTTTCCATTTTTAAGACAGTAACCTTCTAGCCAGCTGGTGTCCGCTCTTTGTCACAGTTAAAGAAAGAAATAGAGGGGGAGAGGAGGAGAGGAAGGCAAAGGGGGGGAGTTGTTGATCCTGTTATTATCATAAAATTCAAAGGGTTGTTCCCATCCAAACAGTAGGAGGTGGACAGATTAAAGTTTCAGAACTGTAAAAACATCTCTCTTTGTGCTGTCTGCTTCAGCAAAGTGAACCTTGCAGCACTTGACATCGATCACAACATTTCCTGCAGTTACCACTGTTACTTAGACCAAATCCCCAATTCTGGTTTGCAGGCTATAATTTGGAGATATTGAATGACTATAATGTGGAAAGTATCTGATGATGTATTGTGCTTTAGAATAATAAAACTACTAAAATTGCATCTCTGAGAACTAAATCAAATATATAATTATCTGTGTTTGTTGGATTTTGTCTAAGAACGTTACGTTGTTTAAGCCGTGCTTTTCTTCCTCTTTTGTTAATAACCCATGTTCTTAGAAAGAGGATCATGCATTTAAAGATGTTCTTGGCACTTAGCCTTACTCCCACCTCCTTTCCTTCCTTCTTGCTGACCCATAACAAATCTTCTGGCTTTGATTTCACTTCATATTCAAAGGCAACACCAGAGGCCTTAATGAAAAAAACTTAATCCAAGTTCTCCATTGTATTAGCTGCAATTCTTAAACTTGGGGAGTACCTTAGTGCCAAAATTCTTTCCTTTTGTTTTTCTGTAGTCTTCATTTTCAGATGAGTGCTATCAGGTATTAGGAATAAGCATGGTGATTCAATGTGCAGAAGCTAGTGACTTTAGGGAGCTTGCCAACCTATAGTATGCCATTTCTTATATTTTCCTTACCACCAAAATAAGTATTTTATGTGTTTGGAATCACTGTAGTTATTTTCTAAAGACATTTTATCCCTTCTTTTTATTGCCCTCTACTCACTGTTGTAATCTATTGGTTGCTTCCCTAGCATATCCCAAAGAATATTTCTCCAGTATTGCAAATAATTCTCCCTTGCCCTCCCTTAGTTTTGAAGGTTGACTTCCCTGCCTCTCTCCAGGCAAGGATCCTTTGAAAACGGTGATGAATGAACCCTGAAAGCTTATATATACCTGATGTCATCAGTCATCACTATTTTCTGAATTTACTGATTCTGTAAAATTGTCCTGGAAATCTCAGCAGGTAACATTTAGGTATGAGCTTTCTCTGGCCCCTCTTGGGATGGAAGGAGATACTACACTGTATCTTCCAGATGCTGATGAGTACCCTAAAATGCAAAGGAACAATGTAGGGCAAGGAGAATTTGGATTGAATCTTAACCAAAGTTACAATCTTTTGCTTTCTCACACGTACAAAGTGAGGAGTGGTTTTAATAAGGCAGATGATCTTACTTTGTTCATTCCAGCTTACATGTAGACAGGACAAAAATTGAAGCCATGTGGATAAGTTAACATAGACAATTAATGTCTGCAGTCTGCCAGGCTGGTCTAACATTAATTCATCTTTTGCCAAAAGCTACTTGGTGCTAAATTCTTTAGAATGTGGGGTTATTTTTCCTTTAAGTAGAAAAGCATGTAGGTTAGTAGGTTTCTTTTTGACATGGTAAATTCAGTGATCTACAAGAAGTCTTAATAACTCAGTAATAGTGTATTTTTATCTTTATTAGTGGTGTGTTAGGAAAAAAAAACCCACAGGAACTGGGTAAAGTCTATAATGCTCAACATCAGAAATGGCTATATATTAGATTTCTCCTTATGCTGGATTGCATCATGGCATTACTAGCTTTTCTGTAAGTTAGTATAAGTATTCTTTATCTCCTAGGCAGAGGAGAGGAAGCTCCATCAATGTGCTGTGAGAGATACTATTTTGTGAAACATCACGTGGAAACAAAATTTAGATTGTCAGGCATACCAGCAGAGTAACAAAAATCACACTGTACAGGCCAATTTTACCTGAGACAGCCTTTACCTAAAAGAGACTGCCTGGCACATTTTATTCACTTTTTAATAGAGAGTATATATTCTATCATCAGATTACTTAGACAGGTATCTATTTTTATACGATACTAAATAGAAAATTCGAATTAGCTTCAGAGTACTCAGTTGAGCATGATCAGATTCCTGGAACATGATGAAATAACTCTGCAACCATTTGTTGCAATGTGAAAAGAAAATTTACATTTGTTTATTTTTGTTATCACAACAAGGATCAAAGCAACCAGCAGTTTAAAAGGCTGAAATTCTTTACTGTCTTTTTTATTGTGTAGTATTTTTTTACATGAGCTATCACAAGTGTGTATGAAGTGATGATTTTGAATTTGTCCTTTGACCATAACCAGGATGAATTTGAGAAAATCCAGTGAAAATATCATTCCAGGCAAAGCTTTCTATAGTGTGAGAAAGAAAGACTGAAAAGCTTAACATCATAAAGAAAACTGTGGATATCATTATGCAAATTTCACTTTTGCTCAGTGACAGGCAAATATTATAGTGATGAACAGTTGTCTGTGTTCATTTTTTTTATAGTTCCATGATTTTTTCCAAATACCCTGTATGAATTTTAGCATAGAATCCATGACAACTCTGAACAAATGTGCATTAAAGTGCATACAGCCATTTCTACTGCCATAAAATCGTATTTTAGAGTTACATTGGAATGTTTGACTACTACAAATGAAATCATGGGTGTGAGGGGAAAATGTTGCATAGCCCTTCAAAATATGCCTATCGCTGCCCTTTGGCTGGTCTATTTGTTTTCCAAGGGGCAGGAAGAGTAGTAATCATCATTTCTGTATAGTAACTGGCAAACGTTCCTGCAGCTAGAGGGAACGGTTAGGCAGTTGCCTCTCAGCTTCTGGGAAATATATGCCAATACACTATTTCAGAGCCTTACAGCCTTACTTTTTTGTCTACTTGGAAACATACTGGTTATTCTAAGTCTGTGCCTCAAAAAATATGAAGGAGGCAAAATGGCTGTTACAATGCAATAGAATTTTTCTAGCCCTGTTACTTAGCTTTGGCTTTCATATTAAAAAAAAAAAAAAAAAAAAATTTCCATGTTTATCCAAGTTCAATATATTTTCCTTCTACTACTCATTCTGGGAGGATTTTTCTAACGAGTAGAATCTGTGTGTTGAAGATGCGTTTCCAAAGGAGGAAAGTAACTCAGGTTCCCCAAGACTTGGGACAGAGGGTTTCTGTCTGTTAGAAAATGCTGCTAAAGCATGTTAGACTTTTTCTCTTGTATGTGTTTGTACACTGCCTGATACAAAAGTGTCTGTCCCACACAAATACCCATTCTATAGTTTGGTTCAAACTGATTCTAGTTAGGCTTGAATGCCAACCTGCAATATAAAAAAAAAAAATTATTATCCATATGGCAATACTATACTTTCTCTGTTACCAGCTTTAAAATCAATTGTCAGAATATTACAGCGGTTGATAGTTATTCATAAGCAGTTGAGCAGCCTGTCACCTACAGCACTGCACAAGAAAAAGTACCCAATCCCTCTCTCATATAGCCAGTTATTACTTGATGTACAGTCATTAGACCTCTCTTTTCTGTGGACCTGTGACACCGGTGCCTAGAGATCTTGCCGATCTATGTCATTTTAGACTGTTAGGTTCCAGGCCAAAGTCATATATCATCGTGTATCCAATCCGTATGCAGTTTGGCTGATAAGATGTAGCTTATTCAACTAAACATGTGAAGAATAGGTATTTTCAGGATTACATGAAAATGCAAAAGATCAGTCTAGCTGATGGTGTTTGAGTTTGCAGCTTGTTAATGAGCTATCTGTGTAACATGCTGGGAGCACAAAGAAGCTGAGGACACAGTTCTTTACTGGTAAATGAGAATCTGGGTCCTTAACTGTTCAGGAGCAGGTTATACCCCCTTGCTGGTAGCAAAATTCTTGGAAGTACTTTAGTAGTAAGGGAACTCAGGGTGAGTATAAAGAAATCTAGCCCTAAATTTTCATCATGCATAATTGCATTCTTTCTCATTAAAATCCCACTCTGATTCTAATTAAATTCATAATTGTTCTGCATTTGATGCTATAAACTGTTGTGTAGTGTTGCTGGGTGCTATTTAACAGATGTCATTCTCCCCCTGAGAGGCAGTGGTATTTCATTGCTGTGTGAATTGATCCTTCAATGTGAAATCTGAACAGGTCCCCAGATAGCGAAGCAGGAAGGGGGATGTTGTGAACTAGCAAGAATGAATAAATGAGGTAACTGAAGAGTATCTCTCAAGAATGTATGAGATGTAATTCCTTGTACTTCAATATATTTTAAAAGAGTAATCCAATTTTCTCCTTTTATCTTGTATTCATAATAAAGTTACAAATTCATACTGATACTTCAACAGGCAGTTCTCAAGCTCAGGCTCACAGACACAGTCCAGTTTTTAGATGTTGGCGTTAATTTTCTTTTTTTTCCAGTACAAGTCTTCAGAATTAGCTGCAACCACTTTGACTTACACAGAGCTGAGAAAGTTATAACTTCTTGGCTTTTTTCAGAACATCACTTTTTTCAAGTGTGCCGATTTCATTCACCACCACTTCCCCTCCATCTCTGGCAGATACACATGTGGTCCTCATCTTCTTCATCCTCTTTGTTTCAAAATAGTTGTTTGACTATTTCTGAATTTATTGTTTTTTCCTGCCAGTGTACTCAGTGTCTGCCTGGGGCCACACCCACATCCATCTCAGATCAGTTTCTTCCAGTACAAATTCCCAGTTTAGCAAATCCTACAGAAGCCAGATCTGATCTTCAATCAGATCATAATGACTTTATTTCCTAATTTATATAGCTCAGAGTCAGTGTTACTAAGATGAATAGGGCCTTATGTAATAACTTTAAGGAATAAAACATTGATGTATGCTGGATAATACAGTATAATGCTACTATGAGGAAAAACAGGAAAACAAGAACTAAGAGCAGCAGGATGTCTGTAGGGCAACATAATTTCTATCTCTTTTTGCACAGCAATAGGTCAAGTCTGAAAATGCTTTGTTTTAGGATCCTCAGAGGTAGTTGTTATAAAATGCATGTTATTATTTACTGTACAAACTATCATCAAAATAGTCTCTTCTCCCATTCATATGCAAATGTTCTATTCTAAACATGGACTTCTTAAATTTATTCTCTGACCCTTATTCACATTAGTCAAAACCATATACACTAGAGAAAATCTTTCCAAATGGTACACAGAACTGACTCAAAAGATTCAGATAAAAAGCCATAGGCTGCTCATCATGAGGGGTGGGTATTAGAGTATACTAATATTATTCAACATTTTCACCTCATTATGAACTGTTAATACTACCTTACTGTCTGTGGGTGCTGCCATACTTATTTTGTCAATAATGTGTAGTATCTTTTTTTAAAAACAAAGGGAATACATGAGAGCAGAAGTCTCCTTGCCTTTCTTAGATAGTGCCTCTAACTAGCTGCTAATTTTAATGGATCTCTCCTGAAATTCCTATTCCTCTCATAAATTTAGCTAACAGAGTCAGGCAGGTGATTTTGAGATGCAGTGGAGGTAAGTGTATCTTGTTTGCTTATAGGAAACAAGGCAAAAATAATTAGTAAAGAATAAAAGGTTAGTGTTGGTTTACTTAGCCAGGCAAATACAAAGCTGGTGGAGGATCACTGACTCCTCCTTTACTGTCATTTTTCAAGTAACTAGCCACGGTAACTGCACTGTGATCTGTTTCTGTGGGCAGCTTGGAGAGCTAGAAGTGATCACAGGGACACTGCTATCCCATTTCTGCATCACATGCAGAGTCAGGCTAGTGGGCTCATCTGAAAAGGCTTGTCCTAGTTAATGGCTGGTACTATACAGAAACATTTGCAGACCTGTGAAACAGGAATGAGGATTCCTCATGTAGCTGCCATTTCTTGCCTGCTCTTCATGGAATTGCATTTCCTCCTAAGACTCGACTCATTAAGTGCCACAAATGGGTGAAATGATGGTGAGAATTCAGTTACAGTAATGGTCTCTGTTGGTTCACATCTGTATGTAGTACAGAGTTCTGCTTTTCAGAATTATTTTTAATATTTTTTCTTTAGGGACACAGAAGTAGTATTTTATAGTCAGATTTGGTGACTAGAGTTCTTTGCTGCCACATTTTAGTCAATGGACCATTCTTGGAAATTTTCCTTAAGCTCTAAAAGAACATATTGTGCCATTGTGAAGTTATATGAAATCAGAATAATGACTTGCTATAAACCCAGAATATTATTTACACAAAAATGTTTCCATGTTTTGCCTGCCCCCATATATTTTGCAGTCCATATAAGTAACAGAAACATACATATCATAATAAATTACAGAAATTGACAGTGGCACACAGGAGTGAAATAATCAATAAGTAAATATCCTTGCTTTGAAAAGACCTTGTAATTATACAAGACATGTATGACAGTTACATTAAAATAGCTTGTCAAAACATCAAAATACAGACAGTTCTGATTCACTAGAACAATTATCAGGCCTGATAAACAACTGTAGAAGAGAAGCCCGGTCACGCACAACGAAGAACATAGGATGAGAGAACATGTTATCCTGTGATAAATTAGTCTAGTTAAAATTCTTTGCATGGCTGAAATGACTGCCTGGCGAATCGGTGTACCTTAAGGAACATATCATAAAAAAGGATTGTTGTCATTAGGTTTTTTTTAAAAATAATGAAAAGGCTTTTTTCTTTATTTTTCTTTCTAAGACAGCATTAGCTAAAGTAGTAGTTCATGTAGCTTTAAAGTAGTCCCCAAATCTAGAAGGAAAGAAATTTGGACAACTAGAATACTTTGACCAAATGGTGTAATCAGAATCTTAACATGATAATCCAGAAACAGCAGAACATGCTAATTTAGGTGCTTAAATGAGAGGTTAGAAAAAAAATGCCATTTTGTTCTTGTCCACTTGGCATACTTCAGGCAATGTTCTAAACTCGTACTTTCTATGCTTAAAATAGATTGAGAGTCACAGAGTGAAGGAGAATGGACAGGACCTCTGGAGGTCATCTGGTCCAAACCCTGCTGAAAGTGGACCAAGCCAGGTTGCTCAAGGCCTTGTCTGCTGATTTCATGAGTGAACAGAGACTCCACAGCTGCTCTGGATACTGGTCTCCCTGTCTTCTACCTTTATGACAAAAATCTCTTTTCAGTAATATGTAACTGGAGCTTCCCTTGTTTCAGCTTGAGTCCACTGCCTCCTGTCACTGTGCATTATGGCTCCATGCATATAGCTACCCGATGGTAGGGAGTAGAGATGACAGAGCCAGACTCTTCTCACTGGTGCCCAGTGACAGGACAAGAAGCAGTGAGCACAAATGGAAATACAGGAAAATCCATTAAAATTTAATAAAATACTTTTTTACTGTGAGTGTGATTTAATGCTGGTAGATGTGCCACTACAGAGGTGTGTGGAGCCTCCATCCTTGGGGACATTCAAAACCCAGCCAAACATAGCCCTGAGCAACCTGCTGTAGCTCTTCTCTAGAGGTGACTTCTGCCTGAGCTATTCTGACTCCATGATTTTAAAATCAGTCTGTTACAGTACAGACAAATTTGACAGTCACTGGAATCTGATAATGATTATCAGCTGGGGTAGGGGGATCAAATTCTCTCACTTGTGCCCATCCTGGGGAATGATACTACTGGAGACATTCTCTCCTCATGTTTTTAATTGCATTTACATATCTAAGGCTTAAATGCCCAGACTAAGCTTTTCTACAATATCTTTTTTTTTTTTTTTTTCCTAAAGGCAATTTGTTTGGTGGAATTCAAGCAAGCATACTTAAGTAATTAGAAAAATAAATGTTATGCAATGATGCGACTGTAATACATGCTGTGAAACAAGTGGCTGAAGTCTGCTTAAGAGCTGGCTCTGACTGCAAATATATCGCTGTTGTGTTGTCCTGATACGTGCCATGGGGAAAATAGCAACTGCCTTTGACAAGCTGAAGCTTGAACAATGTTGTTGTGGATATGATCAGCAGAAGCTCATGGAGAACTGGTTTAGCAGATGTGTTGTATAAAGTTACGATTGTTTAATGCTGGTGTCTTTTCTGCTGAGTACACTCAGACTGAAGTCTTGGACAGGTTATCCAGAGCACTCTTTGCAGCTGGTGCTTCAGACTGAGGTGGCACATGTACAAATAAACTGAGTAAGGAGAGCATTTCTTCTGTCCTTTCCATACCTTCATTCAGAAAATCGGGAGGAGGAGGAAGCAGCAGCCTGAGACAGGTGACCTTGTTCCTTTTGCCTAGCTGACAGTTATTGTTATCATTGTTTCTGTGTAATCCATCATTATGTCACAATAATGAGGGGTAATGGTTTTAGATTAGAAAGGAGTGGATTTAGATTAGAAATAAGGAGGAAGTTCTCTACCACGAGAATGGTGGAGCACTTGAACAGGTTGCCCAGGGAGGTGGTTGAGGCCCCATCCCTGGACATTCAGGGTGGGGTTTGACGGAGCTCTGAGCAAGCTGCTGTAGTTGAGGATGTCCCTGCTCTCAGCAGGGCGGTTGGACTAGATGACCTCTAGAGGTCCCTTCCAATCCAGACATTTCTATGTTTCTAATAAAAAATGCCTTCCTTGAGGTAAATATCCCTCCACATCATGTCTTCAGGTCTAGCACCTGTAAATATCATCTTGGTTTTGTCAGTTCAGGTTTTATTTGAGATGTTGTCTGAAAAACTTATGTTAATTTTATTTATTTGGTACAGGTTTTTCTGGGTCATTTCATAAATGGTAACTTCTCTTCATCCTGAGGGGGTGAAACAGCAGCAGGAGCTCCTGTCTGATCATTTCCTTTGTCAAAGCTGATGCTCAAACCTACTGTAGCAAAGTTAAAGGCTTTTCCCTTATGTACTATAAATATTCTGTGTCTTTCATATTTCATCAGAAACCCTGTGCTGCTGGAATCCAGAGTTTGTATCAGAACATGGCAAATACCCATGTGTTCTTCTGTGGCTTTTAGCCAGTCTTCTATGTGTCTAGAAAGGAGTGCAATATTCAGAGGACTCAGGAAAAGGATCTCTTTTCTGGACAAAATTTCTGATGTAAAAAAATGCTCAAGCTAGCTGCTAAAAATTCCGTTATTCACCTATTCTCTTCCTTATTCATCTGTTCACTTGGGCAGAGATGGAGTATGTAGGGAAATCTGCCTTAGCAGGAGTTGCTTTCTCCTTAAAATTGCAGTGTTAGATCCTAGTCCTCCATGCTGGGTTGCACCAGATGCTCTGGGCATCACACACACACACAAAAGCATCACTGTGACCTCAGTTTCTTTCTGAAATTTCATCTCTGTCTAATATTCTGTAATTTTACAGTTTTCTTTAAAAAGCATAAGGTTGCCTAAATTGTACCTGATTTCTATGCATTGAGGAAAAGAAACAAAAATTACCTATGCCATTCAGATTGAGTAATTAAAAAAAAAAAAAAGGTGCAGCACTGTTTTGTCTTTTTTTTAAAAAAGGCAAATGGAAGAGTTATTTCACCAGGCAGTCCCTAGAAACAGCAGGTTTTAGTTTCTGCAGAAATGTACTTGAAATACCAAAGCCATCTCCTTTGAAATTCATACTTATGTGTGCAATAAAAGGAAGACATTTCTTTCTGGAACTTCTACCAGTTGAAGTAAAATGCTGCAAATTACCATGCAGGGAAGCCATGGCTTTTTGCACTGAAGTTAAATTGAGCATATTAAGGTTAATAATACCTTCCAACAAATAAGACTTAATCAGAAATACAGTCAAGGGTTTATGAGCTAAACTAAGGAAAGCTGCTCTTTGGTGAGCAAAAGGGTTATTTTTGATAGACATTTCAAGTGATGTTGTAAGTAAGAGCTCTAAGGGAGCCTGTGAGTAAGCGGTTTAGGAGCCGCCTCTGGCATGCCCAGCCAGCTAAGCAGCGGCAAGGCCGGCAGCAGCTACTGCACCATTCCCTGCTGCTGCTGTCCAGTGGCCAGCCATGCTGGAGGAGATACACCCTGTCCTCACACTCCAAAAATGCAACAACCCCCAAAGGACACTGCTGGAGATTGAGGAAAAAAACCCATGAGCTTCTCACAAAGATGAATGAAAGCCAGGGCAATGATCTCGTAACTTCAGTAGCTCACTTGGGAGTATAAAAGCAACTGTAGCTTGCTTCTTAGCCAGAGCAGTGATCACGCTGCCCTTTTCACCAGAAATCATTTTCTTCTTCCCTCACTCATATTTATATCCTAAAAGTAAGTTTTCTGAAAACTAAAAGTGCTTATCAGGTTTCCATGTTATAGTACCAAGTTAAGCTTTAACTTTTCCTATTTGAATCAGTGGTCTGTCTTATATTTGCCATTGTATTTCAATGATGGTAAAGTATTTCAGTAAAATCATCTCTCTGAGCAGGGTACCCATTGCTGCTTATCACAGCAGAATTTAAATTACAAAGCATTTGGATTCTTTGCAGAATGATCCCTGAAGATGGCTATTTATTAATGCAAATTCCCAATGACTTCTGAGTTTCTCTAGCAGGGATGGCACTTAATATGAAGGATACATTGAACCATATTAGAATTAAATAGTCATTGAATCGGGATGAGAAGAAGTAAAATCTGGTATTCCATAACATTTCAGAAACTCTGAGCTGCTCTGCTGACTCTATATTACATATATATTCATATATCTATGTATACAGTTCAATTTAGAAGGGTACAAATGCTGAACGGATGTTGTCAGATAATTCATCATGCCAGACAAACTCTTAGATGCAAATTTTTATCTTATGGAACATATTCTCAGCTGATGTAAATGGTATTTTACATTATTTGGGTCAATACTCTGTGGAACCAAAACCCAATAAGAACAGAAACATTCAGTTTTCTAGCTCTTTTGAATACTCTACACCTCTGGTTTTGTTATATTGTTTTATGGGGTTTTTTTCAAAATTTCACTCTGTTTAAATATTTAGATAGTTTGATGTATTTTCCATTATTTTCTGCTATACATACAGCTCTATTTGAGTAGTTTATTTTTCAAAAATATATTGACTATTTGATGAGTTTTGTAAATTATTTTGTACATAAGACTAGACAACTAATTTTTCTTAGTCACCCTGCTCTAATTAGCACATTAGGAAGTGATGTTGTCAGGGTTGTGAACACTGTAACATAGGAAAAATGGGTACTGACACAATGCCTAGATGCATATATTGCAAATGCTCTTGTGTCGCTGTTCTCTAATTAAATAGAGTCCTCAGGTCAGACTATGATTAGTTGTCAAGTGACAATTTAAGAGGCTAGTATTACATATCTGTGCTGAAACTAGACCAGGAGTTCTTGAGTGTTATTTGTAGTGAACAAACAGTGCTTTCAATGACTTTCTGACAAGACTCTTACTGCAATTCAACAACTGCATTGCTGTATATAACGTCAGAAATTTCATAATGCAGACATAGCATGTTATAAATTTGTTCTTAGTTTTATCAAAACAGAAAATCTTACATGAATGCATGCATTGCCAGAATATCCAGAGTTTTGTTAATTGCGGTGTTGGGGTTTTTTAAACATGACAGAGTTCTGTCCTTTCTTCTCTAAAAACAGTCATACGTCTCGCTTTCGGTTTCATTTAGTTTTTCCTTTAAAAAGTGCTTTCATTAGGAAGAAGACTATGATGCTAATTTTAAGGAAAACAAACACACCTATGTCGTCCAGTGACCTATTCATGTAACAGAATCCATTGTGTTTCTTTTGCACAGTCCAGGTTTAACCAGGCTGAAATTTAGAGTGTAGTGTTAAACCAGGTTATAGGCTGGAACTGTGTAACTGGACAGGAGAAACTCCAATCCTTCAGCACAGATTTATGTCTGTTATGTAGTATCCGGGCATTGACAAGGCTACACAAGTTTCATACAGAAAAATCGTGTTGATGGATTATTTTTTTGTCGTGATATGAATTGTTTTATATTAAGTACGTACATAGTATTTTTTTCTTGTGGAGCAAATATAAATGTCTCACAAAAGGTATATTTCTTTTTTACATGGTTCCCTGAAATGCTTTATGACTATTAGAGAATCAATATCAATGACTAGATAAATAATATGTTTTCTTCTGACCTGCAGGAATATATGTGTAACCGGTTTGTTTTCTACATGACATGAGAGGCTGTCCTTGCACCATTTTTAAAATCCCACTCCACAGATTTTTGAAATCCTACAGGTTTTTTCAGTTTTTGGCAAGAAAAAAGGAACTTGACATTTGAGAGACTTTTGTTTAACTTCATCCCTGAAAGTAAAAAAGTATGAGTTCCCAAATACAGAGGAATTTGTTCCAATTTATAGATTGCAGTGATTATTAGGTAAATCTTAATATATATAGATGCAGTATGCAAAATGAATAGCTCCATCAGCGCTATTTTATCTGTATATACACAAGGATTCTCATATCAAGTTTATTTAGATGGTCATGACGACGAAGGCAATAAGCAAAAACATTTGAAGCTTTCCTAACATAATATGAAAAAGTGTTTGAATTCTAAATGCTGTGGACAGGTTTGTCAGGGGTCAGTGAAGAGGCTGTGAATGACAGTTTCTCCAAGACCTCACATCTCTGCCATGCTCCTCTCATCCAGCGTGTGAAACTTTGCCCTCAGGACAGGAGCTGCAGTGCAAAGTAGATGAAAGTTAGGGTACCCCCTTCTGTCTCCACTACCTCCTTTGGACTCCTAAGCCTTCCCAGTCATGCTTACACAGGCACAGAGAGCAGCTCTGCTTTATTAAGACACTTTAGTGAGTACAGGGAGGAAAGGCAGGGTACAGGTCTACTTTAAAATTCTCCTCCTTTGCTCAGAGAACCCTAACTCTTCTCTGACGAGTAGGCAAGCAGTAGGGTGGAGGGACATGAAGGGACTCTGCCATCAATACAATAGGTTATGAAATGAAGACTATACCAGAGAAGTGTGATCATCCACTCTTTTTTTTTTTTTGGTATATGGTTATGATTACATTCATTTTACAGTTATGATTCTCTCATAGTACTGGAATTCTGCCTCCTAATAGGCTACAGTAAATTTAAAATGAAACCCTGAAATCTATAAAAAATTCTACATTTTTTGCTTAGTGCTCTGTAGACAAGAAAACAAACCAAAACAACAAAACCCCCTCCCCCCAACAGAATTACACCAGCTTTATATTTGGACAGGCTACTCATGACAGAAGCTTTTTACTGCTCTGATAAACTTTTTAAGCTAAGCATGAAAATATTTTTACACCAAGCTTGTTTTAAATTTTTGCATTTTTTTAAAGTACAGAGGTCCTGATCTGTGAGGGAGAAAAACCAGTATGTTTGTACCCAGTGATTGTTGTTTAGATATGTGCATTTCTCAGTTTCAAGCATGGTTAGAGTTTCTGCTTTTTAAAACTGAGTTGATCTCTCCATTATCTGTGAAATGTTTCAGACTGAATGAACTTAATGCGCTTCCATACGCCAAGAGCTGTTTAGCAGATTCAGGACTACAATAACAGCTGAATAACCTTCTCGCTTTGCTGGGGACAAGATGATACATACTTGTCTTCCCCAAGGATATTCTCTGATCTCTGGCCTGACTCCCTATCTAAAAGGTGTTTACAGCAGAGAAACGGCACTCGGGCTTTGGGCAGAGGTTGTACCAGTAATGGTACTAAGTCCTAACTCTGTATTGTCGCCACCACAGGGTTAGCCAGGGAGAGGAGGATGGGGTCTCCTTCAAATTGAAGTCAAGAAATACAGTGAGAAGGGTGTTTAAGAAGCTAGTGTTGTTTTAAAGGAGCTAGGTATATTTCTTATATTTGGAAAATTAATTTGTAAAAGTTCCAGCTTTCCCAGACCTCAGGGCTTCAGCTATGTCCAGGAATGTTTCTGGCCAATCAATCATAGAAACAGACTTTTCAATCTTTTTACCTGTAGCTGTAGAAATTAGCTGTGCCACAGGAACTACTGTGTTCATAGATCCTGAAAGAGAAATTTCTACTCATTCCATGTTACAGTGATTGCATCTTCAATTAATTTATGAATCTGGATATATTTTTGTATATATGCCAGCAGAAATAAAATAATACCTGAAAGATTAAAGAAAGGACAGTAGAGAGATTATGTATTATTTAACATATAAGACATATTTGTAGATGAAGAATTCAGTCCTTAGTACTTCACAGTGGCATATTATTCAACAGTGCTTCTAGACAGTAAAGGCTAATCTAAAATCTGTGAGGCAGAAACAAGCAGTAATATTTCACAGTTACAGCCCACTACATCCTTGCTTTATGTGCCTTTCTAGACCTGCATGTACCAGCTTGCTGGATATGAGTGGGATTCTGAATGTTGCTGAGGAATAATAGTTCAACAGTTTATCTGATAAATAGCCATATATCAAGATTTCACACGGTCCTAATTAAAACTACTATTCACATTTTATATGTGGAATCTGTGTAACCAGATTTTATAAACTGAATTGGGACTGTACATCAAAGAAAAGATTTCCCGTGTCTAAGGAACAGCATTTGAGTGGTTGCACAATTATTTTTGTCTTTTATATTAACAGATAAGTACGACTGTCTCATCAACTGAAATATAGTGCTCTAACTTCACGACAGGCAACTGAAGCAGTGCCATTTTACAATCAGGGAGTATCTTGCCCAGCACCCATTCTTTCTTTTCTTATAAAGAGAATGAAGTTCTTAATCCATCATTCAGCATGGAGAAGAAAAAAATGGAATATAGTATTACCTTGACCTTTATAGCACTCTAGTCTTATAGTTTCCTGAGGACTCATCTTCTTTCAGGAGTTCAGCATCCTGCTTGGTAGCAGAGAATGGGGCCAGACCCTCAAACCATAGTCTATTCAAAGACTACATCACACGTAATGTCGTCTAGCTTACCGCACTGGCACTTCTGCAGTTAACTCTTGTGAGTTTTCATTACCCTCAAAGCCATAACAAATACAGGGTATGGCTCAGTATTAATCCATTATCACAGACCTGAAAAGAGTTGGAAATGGTAAAACTTAAACCCTGTTACTGGTTTTCAGTGGGGCTTGATCCAAAACATAGAAAAGTTGTCCTGTTGTTTGGCAGCAGAAAAAGACATACCCAGTTGCACACTCAGTTATAACAGTCTTGCTTTTAAGATTCACAAATCATAAAATGCATGCCTTCAGAGGAGATCTGCATGGTGATTCTGTTGGTGCTTTCTGCCACATCAAGGGTTTAGATATAATTTTCAAAAGGTCAGTGTGAATTATTTTCAAAATGTTACGTGGCAAAGTGGAATACTCAGTGTGCCGGCTGTATTGGAATGGCCAGGAGGCCAGCTAAGAGTTATGGGGACCTGTGTTTGGTGCTTTACAAACACTGAAGCAGGAATGGACAGATAATAAAGACTTTAGACCCTGAATTGAGGTTATTAAATGTTATTAAATGTTGAATGGTTACAGGACACATCTGGCCTCTAAACGCTTTCTCTCTTGTTTACTCCTGGACATGGAAAGGATCCACCATAGTGTAACTGATTTGATGACTCAAAAGTCAGAAACACTAGGGCTTAGGTGGAACTAAAGAATAATTTTAGGGTGTTAATATTCTGATGTAGAAAAATAGCTGACCTAAAAATATAGCAAATAAGGGAAACTGTTTTATCTGGGCATCAGTGTAGAATGCTTCCCATCATCCATTCCCCACTGAACCTGCAGAGCTAGCTACAGCTTTTTAATGGGTATCACACCAGTGAAATTAAAAAATATTCCATTTTTAGTACAAAACCACTTCTATATGTTGTTCATGTAAAAAAAAAAAAAAATAACATGCAGAATTTCTCAGTCCTTTTTAGATGCTTTACAACTTAACTAAAGATCACGAATATTTCAAAGTAAAGACACTTGTGAAATCACTAGTTGCCATCCTTCCTGGGAGGCTGGTATAAACTGCCATAGCTCTGCTGAAGTCCTGAATTTTTCTACTTAAAAATGCTCAGGATATGCCTTGAAGCACCTGCATGGAAGTGTGGCAAGTGACTCACACTAAAAGTTAATTTCTTTATCTCAAACATAAATTTGAAGGTTTATTTTCCCTTGGAGTTTACTGAGGAAGTATTTAATCATGGCACAACAGAGAGAACAAAAGCCTTTAGGATGCCTGACATCTATTTCATAAAATATTTAGACAAAGTACATTAAGGAACAGATGACTTTGAAATGAATGGGACTGGTGCACTAATGCAGTTGACTGCCCTTAACAGGGCATTGTATGTTCACTGAGGATAGTCTAAGAGGAAACTGCAGTGCAAAAGAGTTTGGTTGCATATAGGATATCACATATGTTACTGCAGATAAAGCAATAGGATCTAATTTTAATGTTAGGGCCCTTATGTGTTGGCAAATGGAATATACAGTATTCCATATTGTATGTACTGAGTTGAAACTTTCAAGTAAATAAGCAGAAAAATACCAAATTTATTTTATAAAAAGAGCTTAGCTCTTTTCCTTTTTTTTCCTTTTTTTTTTTTTTTTAATAAATACCGTATTAAATTGCCTGTATGTCAACATGTATAGTATTGTGACAAATTAATGCACCTCAATATTTCACTTGAATTCAAAGAGGTACTAATTGAGCTTGGCTTCTCTGGTAAGATTAACTAAAGGAAAAGAAAACTCAGAATCTTAGAGAAATCACAAATAGCTAATGCTGCAGCATACATTAAATGGAATTAAAAACTTAAAAACAAGACCAAAAAGCATTGTCAGGTCCTAAATATATCCTGGGAATGCTGAATTAATTATATGACTTTATAATTAGCTGCCTCTTGACCTCAGATGGGGTTCTACATTGTTTTTTGCTTATTAAGATGCTAACATAGGCTTAGTTTACCTTTTTGCTATCTGGATTTATTCACTCATGTTTTAAGTTTGATTTGAATCCATGACAAAAACAATTGCAATAATCAGAATTGTTGCTGTTACTCTCAGTAGTATTCTATGATTAACAAGCAGAATTTAGTTCTGCTGACTGTTTCAGGTAGAAGACTTTTTTTTTTTTAGTGAATTAAGTGCTCAGAAGAACTCAATATTTCTAGCTCAAATCAGATTGCATTCAGTTTTTTCTAAACATAAATTTTTATTTGATTTATCCTTATTCATTCTGATACTTTGTTGCTCTAAATGATCAGAGAGTCTTAAATAGTTCAGTAAAGAGATTTCTGATAATCAGCTAAAAATAGTTTATAGAATATATTTTAAGTCCAAATTACTGATATTGAAATATTTTCAAACCTTAGATTATACTTATTTATAATTCCAACTAAGATGGAGAATTCAAAGGCTCTTATTCACCTCTGGTTTGAATAGTGTTATGTCACTGAGTGTCCTTAGGATAGAAAAGAAGCCTTAATGAAAATACATAAATATATTATTTATAAATTCCAGACTTTAGTGTATTAAGTGAAGATTTTTCACAAGCCCTTCATGAATAAAACCCCTTGTTTTTTCATGTACGTATTTTGCTTTACGTTAAAATTTCATGCTTGATCACCTTGATAAACTTCTGAGATGAAATGCCTGGCCTGGTAGTTTAGGGGAGAGCCGTGGATATTGTCTACCTGGATTTCAGGAAGGCCTTTGATGCTGCTTCCCCTGAGATCCTCACAGGCAAGATCTTGGTGTATGGGCTGGATGAGGTGAGGTGGATTGAAAACTAGCTGAGTGGCCAGGCCCAGAGAGTGGTAATCAGCCTTACAGTCTAGTTGGAGGCCACTAGTTAGTGGTGTACTACAGAAGTCATACTGAATCCAGTCCTGTTTAACATCTTCATTAATGATTTGGATGATGGGGCAGAGTGTACCATCAGTAAGTTTGATGATGACACAAAACTGGGAGTATCTGATATGTCAGAGGGTTGTGCTGCCATCCAGGAGGACCTTGCAACAGGATGGAGAAATGGGCTGGCGGGAACCCCATGAAGTTCAACAAAAGGAAGTGCCAAGTCCTGCATGTTGGGAGCAACAACCTCATGCACCAGTATAGACTGGGGTCCCACCAGCTGGAAAACAGCTTTGCAGAAAATGCCCTGGGAGTCTTGGTGGACACCATGTTGAACAGGAGCCAGCAATGTGCTCTTGCTGCAGACAGGCTAATGTTAGGTTGGGCTGTATTAGGAAAACTATTGCCAGCAAGTTGAGAAAGGTGGTCCTTCCCCTCTACTCAAGACTGGCAAGACACATCTTGGAGTGTTGGAGCCAGTGCTGTGCTCCTATAGTACAAGAGAGACGGGGACATACTGGAGCAAGTCCAGGGAAGGGCCACAAAAATGATAAAGTGGCTGAAGCATCTGTCATATGAGGAGAGGCTGAGAGAGCTGGAACTGTCTGCCTGGAGCAGAGAAGGCTCACAGAGGACCTTTTTAATGTACCTAAGTACCCAAAGGGAGTGTACACAGGACAGATGCAGGCATTTTTCAGTGGTACTCAGGACCACTGAGACAGTGAGCACAAGCTGAAACATAGAAGGTTCCCTCTGAGCATCAGGAAACTCTTTTTTACTGTGAGGGTGACAGGACACTGGCACAGGTGCCCAGAGGGGTTGTGGAGTCTCCATTCTTAGAGACAGTGAAAAGCCTGCTGGACATAGGCCTGGGCAACTGGCTCTGGGTGAACTTGCTTGAACCAAGGGGGTTGGACTGAATAACCCAGAGCTCCAGCCATTCTGTGATTGTGTGATTCTGTGACAAGAATGAGACAGTGGCATTCCTTTTTTTTTAGTTCGGAAGATATATTGCCATGGTTTAACCCCAGACAGCAATTGAGCACCATGGAACTGCTTGCTCGCTCAGCATCCCCTCCCTCCCTGCCAGCTGGTGGGATGGGTAGGAGAACTGGGGAAAAAAAGTAAAACTCATGGGTTGAAATAAGAAGGGTTTAATAATTGAAATAGAAATAAAGGTAGGGGGAAAAAAAGGGTAATTAAAAGGGTGATAAAGAAAGAGAGAGAAATAAAACTCCCAAAAGACAAGTGATGCACAGTCCAATTGCCGACCACCTGTTGATTGATGCTCAGCCAGTTCTCAAGTGCTGATCTTGAGGCCTCCTCCTGGCCACCTCCTTATAGTTTTTATACTCGGCATGACGTATGGAATATCCCTTTGGCCAGTTCAGGTCAGCTATCCTGACTATTCTGCCTCCCAGCCTTATTTTCACCTCTGCACTGGCAGATCATGGGAAACTGCTGGGATTCTTGCTTGGTATTCTTCAATTTACCTCTCTTCTTTCCTTCTCCCCATCTTACATGATACTTGTAATGGATACAGGATACAGCCCCTCTCTTTCTAGGCAGGGAAGGAGTTTGCTGACACCAAAGCATTCCTTTTCTTCAGCCTTTATCCAATCCAGAGATGGGGGGGAGAGGACCCAGGTATTTCAGAGCTCAGTGGCTCCATGTAGATATGTGTCTGGTAAGGGACAGCCTGTTCATTTTAGTACCCACTCTCCTTTCTTCTGTGTGGAGAGAGAGTAGCTGCACATCCAAAGGCTGTGCTGCTATAGCTGCTAATTAATTTTCCCTTTCTTACAGGTTAAGATTGTGTCATTTACTTTCCAGACATTAACTGATGCCTGAACACAGTTTTCAGATTTCAAAACCTCAACAATGTGTTTGGTTTGAGTTGTAGGAATAATGACATTTTACAAACTCATACATAGCTTCAATTCATAGATAAAGCAGTGCCCTAAGCAGTGTTCTCTGGCTTTATGCGCGAAACAAATTATTCAGAAATGCTGAGCACCTGCAATACGTATTACAGCCCCATGAGACAGAGACTTTCAGCTCTGTTGAAATTCCCTGGAAACTTAAGAGCTAATTTGAATGTATCATCTCTTCCATAATAGACTACAGGGTTAAAAAGCTTGTTTGCTGTATATTGCAATGCATTTTTTTTTTTCCTTATTCTGAAGTTTAAAAAAAAAACAAACCGCAAACTTTTAAAGCTTGACCTCTCCCGAACTTCTTTCCTTCTCTTCCACACCATGCCCTCTCACCATTTTTTTTTTCTTTTAGCCCTAATTGACAGTATGAATTTGATGGTCAACTGACAAGGTTTTTGAAAAGATTAGCTACTCAGCTATCAGGAGGATCATGTTTCTTCACAAATCACTGCTTCAGCATACTCCCGTCACTTTAATGAGGCACATTCTTTTAAGCTGGCAAGTCACAATTCCACCACTCAGAGCCTCACTCTGAGGTATTTTTATAATGTCACAGTTTTTTTGTTATAATCCTTGCTAGTTGGCACCATTTGGCACATGCTTCCCTGCAGGCTGTTTCTAATCCCATTACTGTGGAAGTGACTCAGTTTGTAGCTTTTTTAGCACATTTGAGGGAACATCTGAGAGACACTTTGGTCTCTGTCAGAAATGTCTGCATTTATCTAGAGTTTCCAGCTGTGTTTAGCTGAAATCCAGTGAGAAAGCATTGTTTTAAAGGTAAGGAGTAGATAAAGTAAATTTAACATGTTCACCTTGATAATTACATATGCAATGATGGATGGAAAGCTGCCAGAAAAGTTTCATAGTTTTCAAATAGAAATATATATAGCTCAGAATTAATCAATTGTTTGGCTTCTTAAATTCCCACTTGTTCTTCAGGAAAAAAAAAAAAAAAAAAGACTGAAGTTTATGTCTAGCATCCCCTGCTGCTACTAATTCAAGGGTTTGTTTTCTTCTTTAGAAATACATAAAATATGCTTGTTAAAGCAGAATTGTTATTATTCTTTATTCTCTGCAGTCTTAAAGCTAATTCATAATGAAATATATTAAGGAGAACTTTGGGATGTTACAGGATTTCAAAATTGGGGAACTGGTTAATTTCCAGCTTTAAAGAAGATATGAACAGCTGTACTGGCTCCAGCTGAAGGTCCAGTTAGGCTGGCTTTCTGTTCTGAGTGTGGCTATTAGCAGTTGATTAGGGAAAGAGTATAAAAACAGAATGATACTTTGTGTTCTGTAACCTCCTGACTTTGGTAGTTACAGTCTTTCCTGAAGCAGAGGTTTATATTTCAGGTGGAGTTATTCATATTTGTGTTTTATACTATTCAGAAACCTTTCTGAAAGGTTTTCATCTGCTTTTGAAAACATGATATTTCTGATGCTCCATGCATCCTGTGGTAAAAGGTTCCACAGCTTAATTATCTCTCCCATGGAAAAAGTACTGTCTTTTCTTTTTTTCCCCCAAACATTTTTGTGATAATTTAATGCCTATTTGTATTCTGCGAAAGATAAAATGCTTCATATTTAATCACCATATAAATTTCATCAGTTGCCTTGAAATTATGCCAGTACGGGTAGACATCTTTTGCTCTTATCCCAGAAGTTATCCCTTTCCAAAAAAGTTAAAAAGACTTAAGCTTTGTAACTTCTTTTTCTTTTTATTAAGCCCTTCTTTATTTTTCTCATCTTACTTCTATGTCCTTTTTTAAAAATTGGGCTACTAGAGCAACATGTAGCGTTCTAAATTCATGTAGCAAAACGTTTTATCCATTGGTTTGAACTTTTTATTTGTTCTCTATTTCTTTCCTAATATTATATTTTCCTTCAGAGTACAGCTAAACATTAAATTGGTAAGTTTGGACAAATATCCACAAGATCTTCAAAACCCCTTTTCTGCAAGGTAGAAACAGGGATAGTTTTCTTGTACAATTCTATTATATTTACTGTTTTATTACCTAGGCATCCAATATCATGAGAATGTTTTGTGACTTTTGATAGCCCTTTTTAGTGTTGACTGTTAATAAGTACCAGTTTGTTCATTTCCCTGTCTACTCTCCAGATTATTTATGGATGTGCTGAGCTTTTCAGGGCTCTTCCAGTGGTAAACATCTCCTCACAGTAAATAGTGGCTATTTTGTTTCTCATGTTTAGACATCTGTTAATTCATGACCTGGCCATACCTCTTGTCTTTTTGTAGCTTACGTTCTGGAGGAATTTTTAGTGAGGGACTTTGTCAAAAGTGATGTGGAAATCCATGTGCTTTTTATTACCCTCATCACACTCGTCTGTCCACAGCTACTTTCCCCAAAGAATTCTAGTAGGTTTTTTTAAAGATTTCCGTCCAGAAAAGCTGCTTCCCTAATATATTTATCTTTTCATCCAGTAAGTCTAATGTTTTATAATGCTTTTTATTGATTTCCTGGGTATGGAAGTAGGACACGTACTTCCATAGAGATTGCTGAAACCCTCCTCAAGGTGATTCTGATTCTGTGATCTGCCGTTGCTTCTCCATTCCTCTTGACTGATACAGAGGCTAAGCAGAGGGGCTGTGGAAGAAGGTCAGAGCACTGCAGGTCACAAGGAGGAGACAGACTGGGTCTTCTCTGAGACCCCTGATAGAAGTAGAGCCTTGGTCTACAGATGTACCCAAGGGGGAGCAGGCAGAATTTGTGCTTAAAGGATTTCAAAGTAGGGATCCCCTGACACTGAAGGCTAGAGGGCTCTGGGCCCAAAAGGGTGGCTCTGGTCAGCACCTGAGTTGCAGAGGAGATGCCAGTATCTGTATCCAGCCAATGGCCCGAGCCACTCAGCAGGATGTTCGGTTTTTATTTGCCCAGAAAAATTGTGGAGTCTTTGTCTTGGAGATGCTCAAATTCCAACTGGACACAGCCTTGAGCAACCTGCCCTGGCTGACCCTGCTCTGAACAAGGGGCTGGACTAGGTGATCTCCAGGGGTGCCTTCCTGCTTCAGCCATTCTGTGATTTAAAGAGAGATGAAATACAGCATACAGTAGTTTTAAAATTGTATTTTAAAGTTCCCCTAAATGGGTTAATGAGGACCATTGAATCCATCCAACTAGTTACAAGTTTGTTCCATTTTAGCTAAACTCCTTCTCTTGACACTTCTGTTTGAGGCCATTCCTTCATTTTTTTCTGTATAAAAAAATGTTACAATTGGGACTTTTCTTTTGGTTTTCTGTGGTGATGACCACAAAGAGGTTATTTAACCTTTTCTTCTGCTGTCTGTCAACCTTACAGGCCCTTGTCTGGTTC
The DNA here is from genome assembly GCA_033439905.1 of Ceryle rudis. NCBI lineage: Eukaryota > Metazoa > Chordata > Aves > Coraciiformes > Cerylidae > Ceryle > Ceryle rudis. The sequence goes on from JAAGNO010017874.1 coordinate 121,838, forward strand.
CTGCTTCTAATGTGTAGAACAGGCTTTTACAGGCATTTTTCATGAGTGTAGCATACTATTTCTGAAAACCTTGAGAATGCCCATGATTTGAAATCTAACTTGCCACATACTATGTATTCTGTGTTTTCCTTGCTTTTGATTTCCATACTCTTGTTTCAGAAGGCTGTCTTTGTGCTTTACTCTCCACTGTGTTTAGTTCTTCTAGGTTTTTCTATGGTTAGCCTTGGATTTAGATTTTTTTGTAATGGGTTTTTGAAGAGTGATTGTTGTGATTAATACATGGTATACCCTGAGCCTATAATATGATGTTTTCAGATAGGTTCCATGCCCTTTAACAAGGGTCTCGTTTAACTGACTCTTCTCAATTTACTTTTAACAAGATTCCTTATTCTTATGTTCTTCCCTTCTTTGAATTTCAGTATAACATTGTGATTTTTTTTGCTTGATTGCCTCTTTGAAGAGAACAGTAGCTGGAATATTTCAGAGTATTTCTTCAATAACTTCATCTCGAACCAGTGGCACTGTGCTTTGCTCAGAACTACACGAAGATTTGCTTTTCCCTTTGTGGTTTCTTTGACCGGTTACCCTTAGAGACATTCACCTTGGATAAACTTTTAAGTTCTATATCATCACTTCTTGTGACAATTAGCAGTTTCTGTGGGGCTATTTTCCCAATATTGCCATGAGATTGAGGCACGGTCATACACATGGTCTCACATGTGTTAGTGAAAGCAGGGTCAGAGAATGTTAACATACATGTCCAAACAGCTACCATCTTACTTAACAGCTCAGATGCTGCCTTCCTGTAAAACTAATGCAAATTTTAAAGCCTGATAAAAGCTATCTTTTCACCTTAGATTTACGGAGAATGTTCTTATTTTTAATGAGTTTACACCAGATTGTGGATCATCCCCTTAATTCTGCCATCACATTACTTGAGCAGAGACAAGTGCTGCTTTGAAGTGTCATTGTGCTGTGCAAAAATCTGACATTCAGATCTGAATGAAAGATGTAGCACTAAGAAAGTGGAAGATGTAGACTCACAGACAAGGACATTTCTCTGAATTTTAATACACACCTGTACTTAAAGTCCTTCTGATTCAACCATCACAGTGCCTGTTTGGCATCAGAGAAATTGTCTTCTTTCATTTCCAATTTTCACAGTAAGTTAGAAAAGAATATAATGTTTGATTGTCTTTTTCCCCAGTAAAAAGGAGAAAACTTGTGATCAATATGATGCCTTTCCCTTTTGTGCTAAAAGCTGCCTGTTGCACTCTGTGTTGACTCTGCACAACAAGTCCAGTTATTTTAAAAAAATCCAAACTTTAATTACTTGCTGGAGAACTTGAGAGTTTACCAAGACGTGCATTATTTGGGACTTGTTTAAGGATGGAAGACAAAGAGATTGAAGTTCTTGTTTTAAAGAAAGAATAAACAGACATGTTCATCATGCTTGGGCCATGATACACTAATTCTCTATTGTATAATAATGCAGAGGCATCATATAAATGGAGGAAAAAGTGGCCTTCTATTTGTTCTTACTCTTAAATAACTGTAGAAGAATAGTTAAAAGAAAAGTAATGCCACCGCAATGGAAGAGTTCCTACTATATAAGAAACTTTGTTTGGACCTAATGCATACTAAAGGATACCTTGCTGAAAAACAATTAAACCTAATTCTTAAAACTCAGGAGTCTGGCAAAATGAGGTTTACAGTGTTAGTGTGATTTATAGAGCCTTTTAATTAAAGTAACTGAAGGAATTGCACACCTTTGCAGAAGTTTTCGAGGGGAGAGAAACAGTGCAAGTTTGCAGTAGCATTTTCTTGTCATGGTCATTTGCAGCATTTTGGCATCACTTGGAGGGTCAGAATTTGCAAACTGAGATTATTGATCGGTGTGTACCTTTTTCTCATGGGGCTCTTAAGAAAAACTCTTCTTCAAGTTTCCATTAAGCTCGAGCAATCTGAATTATGTTAAAGAGAAAGAGATTTGCAGGAAATATGAGATTTATGTCTTCCCTTAGAGATTACCAATTCTGTACTTGCTGCAATTGTGGTATCTCTCTTAATTGTTCTCTTGATAAATATATCATAATTTTAAAAAATACATTGTAATACAGTTATTACTTTAACTTAGAAGGACAGTAAGTGTGCTAATTTCCAGCTGCAGAGTCACACCATCCTCAGTTGACATGCAGGGGTTTTTTTAAGACAAAGTAGAAGCCATTATCATGACCACACTGTGTGTCAGAAAATGCAGAATATAGTAGTAATTTTCATGTATTCTGAGCATTTATGTAGACAACACAGAAAGCTATACAGACCTGATCTTTCACTGGTATTAATTATTCCACATGTCATTATCAATTATGAATGTAAACTTGATATCTAATGGCACATATCATCGGTACTTAGGAGTCTAAATTTGATATTTAATGGCAGCAAGGTCCAAATCTGGGGGACTTGATTCCAGCTCCCAATTCATAAACTTGGCAGTTGTCACTATGATTTGTGGCACTTGGTGATGCCAATTATAGAGAACTAAACCTAAACATTCTCCCTCTGGAAATCTGTGTGTGACTATCTTAAGCCCATATCTCTTGTGTTTATAAGTAACAACTGGAACTGCCTTCACAGGACTCCTTTATTGACTCAGGGAGCATTAAATTAATTCCTTCTTCTATTTTCTTAAATCCTTATCTGTGTTTGTGTGAATTATTTTGGGGAATATTAAATTATTGACATAAGGAGTAATGTGCATTAATATAGTTTACCTAATGGCAGGAGTTAACTGCCATTAGGTAAAAACCCATTTACTTAATGGTGTTTTGTTTTTATTTTTATTTTAGTATTGTTGTCTAGAAAATAGCTTTTTTAATTATTATCCTGAAGTGCTTAGCATGTATAGAGGCTGAAGTGCATAAGCATTCTGGGGAGAAACCTACTGATAATTAATACACTTCATAGCTTAGAACTTTCCTTTCCAAGACACTTAGCCTAATGACTACAGAGATCAGGCAAAAAACCATATTGTAACTTTCTATTGTCTTCTGTTTTATGTTTTAGACTTTTTACATATGTATAGTGAGCTGTAGGCTGAGGTGACATTGTGTCCAAGACAAACATATATATGTGGTAATGTATTTTTTTTTAATGTTATGCCTTCTATTCTGTCATGACTTCAAATAGACTGCTGTCCTTCAGATACCTGATTCAGTAAATATGAAGAGCATGATTCAGAAATCATTTCTTCATATTAACAGTAGAAGAATGTAATTCTTTTTTCCTTTAATATTTTTAAATTAAAAAATTACCTATTTTAATAGGAAATCTTTTCTAAATCACACATTTATAATTATATTTGATGCATTTTACTAGTTCGATTTGTATAAATCATGGCAGACATGTAGCACTGTCATGCCTTGTTTATCCTGAGATAGAGCTTAAGAAACAGAAGTTTAACTGAAAATTTGTTCTCAATCCCTAAGGAAGAAATGCTTCAGGAGGCTCTTCTGTCAGTACTGCACAGGCTTCAATACAGAGGTCTGTCTGTGTTGTGAAGAACGACTGAAGTAGGAATATTCATGCTACCTCAATTACCAAAGGTGGTTAGTGCTGGCAATTTATCTGGCCCAGTGTTACTTGTCACTACATTAATTTCAGATTTTTAAATGTTAAATCCTGTTTGCTTAAAAAAAAATTTATTTTGTGATATTTTCATAAAGTGAGGTGACTATGCCTGACATTAAAATTTGGGAAATATGACTGACATTTCTAAGTTATAAGGAAATTATTTCTACAAGACCCTAGAAACAGAGGGTTAGTGGAAAAGGTGCAAAATGAATTTCATCTGTGAATATGCTGATGAATGTTGTTTATGGGTTTACCAGCTTATCACAAGTACATGCAGAGATAACTTGGATTTAATAGGAATTGCTGAAAGATTGTATGACCTAGTGCACATTAACGTAAGCAGGAAGATATATTCAGACTTTCTGCTTATGGGAAAATATTGCAAGAGGTGAGGGCTTTACTCTTCCATGTTGGAAATTAGTATGTGAAAACCTGCCAATCAATATTACACTCAACTTAGACACTGATAAAAGCTCCTCCAAAGATAACTCTACTTCATAGCTTTACACCAAATGACACTTTGTTTACTTTACCCATTTATGATTTCTAAACAAGTCTGTTTGCCTTTGCCCTCCAACTTTCTTTTATGTGATGAATGTTGCAGAAGGGAGGAAAGGATAGGAAAAAAAAAGGTACATTATTAAGGGATATTATTCCTCTTGTTCTAAGAGGGTTCCAAGAGTGAGACTGTAGAAAACAATGAGTTAAGAATCCTGAATGTGACTAATTTTTATTAAAAACATCCACAGCCAGTACATAAACATGTGTTGATATGTAGTTTACCAAAAATATAAATAAAGCTGTGTGCAAAATACAGTTCACAAATGTTATTCTCAAGGAAAAGAATAGATGCAAAACTGCATATTTTATAGCATATGTAGGATATTAATTATTAATGTGACCTGAATATATAATATGTTAGTTTGATATAATGACAGATGATACTAGTCTTTTTGCCTAAAGTCTCATGCTTTGAAAATGCAAGAAAGGTTTTCAAGATGTTTGTTGCTTAACTTTTAGTCAGGAAAGCCTGAGGCTGTCATTACCACATTGTTTGTCACTGCAACAGAAAGGAAAATTCCCTGAGTTAACAATCATAGCAGGTTTTTGTAACCCAGGCTTTTAAGAATCGGTAAGGAATAATTTCACTATTGACTTAAAGAGGTATGAGGAAATATTCTGACATACTACTTTGTGTACATTACAGGAATAGACTCTGCACTACTCTGTTCTTTGTCAGGGAGAGCAAGGAAATGTAAACGGTTATATTGGAAACATGAACTGGGGATGTGACAGCTGAAGTAAAAGTTACGGTCAAAAAAACCTGCTCAGATGTTGAGGAAAAAATGTTTAGAGAAGTCTAATCTTATTAAGAACCTCTCTTTTTAAGTTCCTTTTTATTCCTTTTCACTTAATAAGTTAAATATTATGTGGCAGACTTAGAACTAACAGTCTCTGTTTCTGCAAAACTAAGTCAGATACCACACATATTCATACCAAAATACCCATCAGATATGTAAACACGGAACATTTCTGGAACATGTCAGATGAAAATGGTTTCTTAGAAAATGCTTATAAAATATTTACTTTAAATTCATTTAAGGTATTTTGTCTTAAAATTATGTTCAAACATTTTTAAAGTAAAGCCACTGTTAATAGTCCTTAAGTTCAATATCAGTAGCTTAATTGTTAGGCTGCTGTACTAGGAATTGGAATACCAAGGCTTAACTTTTTTCTTTCAGTTAAAAGCTGTGTCCAGCTTCTCAGAACGTGTTTTATCTGTTGTCCAAAATCTGGGTTCTATACTTGGTGTGAAAAACTAATCAACACATGGGGTCAAAATAGGTAGTTTATTCTAGTTCTGCACAGAAAAGGGTGCTAGGCAATAATTTGCAAAGCTAGCACACCTAGTTACAGATGAACAGCTGTCACAGTTTAGGGTCAGGGCGGCCCCTTAGACCTATAACAGATGCTCTCTGTTAACCCCCCTCCCTCCCCAAAGG